>CM062828.1:6417798-6517951 GCA_031772345.1 Himalopsyche anomala
CAAATTTGATCTATTATGAGGTGTGGAGTCAATTAAAAAAATAATGACTCCGTTTTTAAATATAAAAACGACTTGATATTTTTAATCATTTCAGTTTATCTTACTTATTTGCATACTATTTAATCATTCTACTAATCAATATGAATAGATTTTTTCTCAATATCTTTAAATTATTTTTCACCGATTTTTCCGACTTCGACTACGAATCCACAGCCCTGGTTATAAATTGTGTGGTATGCACAATGTATTAAAATGTATTTTTTACGAAAATATTTCTGTGCTTAACGGTTTAATATTTGTACACGTTTCCCATATATACAATTATACATTGAATTCGTTATTAGACAGTGAATAGTATTCGTCCAACCTAAATCCTGTATTCAAATTCATTATACACCAGCTGCAGTCGTGCTCGAACCAGAGTCGTAAATTCCTTGGAAGTGTAGTAGGTGCCGGGAGAGTTAGTTAGGTGCAAGGTATGGGCCAAATCCATCCTTCGGTATGTCTGGAATAATTTAATATTGGCAGAGGGCCAAGATGGTGTAATCTTTATCTTCTGTAAGTATCGGAAAACCATTCAGAGCATGATACGTTCGAAACTGAGATATTTGATTAACTCCGGAAACGAGAATGCCAGAAATATGTTTCGGTTTATTTATATAATAGTCTAATTTAAGATTTCGACTGAAGGTGCTTGGTGGAATTTCAATATTAAATTTGAATCGTTCAAACTATTTACATTCTTACAGATTTTGTCACTAACGACCCGGGTTTTGCCTTTCGGCATCTTCGGGCGTTCAAGTGCACGGATGAACTTAACTGACGCTTAGTAAATGAACATTCATTTACTAAGCTTCAGTTCAAGTTGTGAGAATGTACATAGTTTGAACGATTCAAATTTATATAATAGTCAATCGTGAATGCTTTCTGATAAAATACGGTTTTTAGCCAATTGTAGAAAAAAAATTAACACCCAGTAGGTAGGGGTGGACTGGATGAGGCTTGGATGGATTAGCGCGAGCCCTTAGTTATATATTTTATGAATAAAAAAAATATTCTTATCCAACTACAATTTCTGACATTTATTATCTACGACGGCTTAAGTATAACATTTAATTAATAAAAACACAATATTCCTTTGTACTTAATACCACATTATTTAAAAAGGTCAGGACTGGTTTCGGTTAATTGAAGACATCACATACATCCATGCCTACGAACAGAAATTCATGAATCGATCGAAAAATCAATTTATAAAACTCTCCGCTCAGGGATTTGAACCCGTGCCTTTCGTAACCGAAGCCAACGACGTTGACCACTCGACCACACAGGCGGCTATTGTTTAACAAAATATAAAGTGATTATTCAATAAATCAATGGCTAAATATAAGTGATATTTAACGACTAAACATGACCTGACAAAGATTACAATATAATTTCGATAGTAAATTATTTATGCTTTGTGATTTATTTTATAATATAAATAACTGGCCTCGTTAAAAAGTAAAAGAAACAATCTGGTAAAAATCATTCACAGCGTTTTATAATAAGTAATAATAAAAAAATGTGAAATTAAAAGCAAAATGCAGAAGCTATCACAAAAAAATGTAAAAAAGAATTTTAATTAAAGCAAAAGTTTGGAAAGAAAGTTTGTAATAACTGCTACTGAACATTATTTTGTTTGTAAGTATTAAAAAAAACTTTTTTAATTTTTTTGTTTCTTTCCTAAGACATTCAAAATTTATTGTATGGTTTTAGGTTAATTTTATAATATTGAGAGGCAAAGGGTTTTTAGACAAAAACTGGGTTAAGCATTAAACTAATTTTAGGAAATGTTCAATCTATAATTATTATTACAACCCACGCGTTTTTTGTCGAATATAATGACGTTCATGGTGTTGATCCTCCGCCACTCCATAGTACGTATACCGACTGTTTTATTACAACTATTTTTTAAAATTTCAGTACCAAAAATGATGAGAGGGTCTCTAGAAAAACACTGTGTCAACATCATGTACTGGTGTATCAGTTAAGTGTTACTTTTGTATTCCCTCGCCTATTAAAATCTGCCGAAATAAAATTTAAAATAAAAAACTCGCTGAATGAATAAAAAAACACTTTTTTGGTGTTATCAAAGCAATCTGAAAATAGAATGTAAGAGTTTAAAAAATATAAGGCATTAGAGATTACTTTTTAAAATATTTTTAAAATACGTGGTATAAATAAGTATCAAAAACATAAAACTGATCCAAAAAGAGCCAATTACTTTTAATTGAAACCCTTTAAATTTGAATCGTTTAAATTATGTACACTCCCACAGATTTTGTCACTAACGACCCGGGTTTCGCCTTTCGGCATCTTCAGGCGTTCAAGTGCACGGATGAACTTGAACTTCAAGTTCATCCGTGCGCTTGAACGCCTGAAGATGCCGAAAGGCGAAACCCGGGTCGTTAGTGACAAAATCTGTGGGAGTGTACATAATTTGAATGATTCAAATTTAATATTGAAATTCCACCAAGCACCTTCAGTCGAAATCTTAAATTGAAACCCTTTGTTGAATTTTAAATGAAAACCGTAAATTTTCAACATATAAAAATGAGAGAAATATAGATTTTTTAAAACTAAGATAGAATATCGACGCTATTATTAAATTGAATTACTTGTTACCAATAACTAAAAAAACGATGAAATAAAAGATGTGAAACGTTTTATATTTTTCAAAGAAAGCGAAGAGTCCTGTAGACTGTAGAGGGAAAGTCTTTTTAACTAAAAAGGTTGAAAGATGAAAAAAGGAGTTATAAGTTCAACAAAAGACAGCAAACGAATAAAAGGATGAGGGTAGAAAAAAGCGTTAACAAAATGGAAGAATAATAGAGAAAATAATTCAAAGAAAGGATCTAGAAAAAACATAAGCAAACCAAAAAAAATAAAGTACTGACTTGTACGAGGGTGTTAGTTTCTAGACCTAAATCATAATAAACCTGTACAGTGAAGACT
The DNA here is from genome assembly GCA_031772345.1 of Himalopsyche anomala. Taxonomy (NCBI): domain Eukaryota; kingdom Metazoa; phylum Arthropoda; class Insecta; order Trichoptera; family Rhyacophilidae; genus Himalopsyche; species Himalopsyche anomala. The sequence continues at coordinate 6,420,796 of CM062828.1, forward strand.
CACATGATAGTAAAAAATTAGTTTTTTTCTTGTCGTTAAAAATAAAAAGTTAAATAAATGTTTACTTAGTTAAACGTTCGAAAAAAGGCTGGTTAAGGTATTATAGCATTATATAATACTCGTTTACTTTCGATGCATTCGGCAGTAATTTTGTGGAATTTCATTTTAATATAACATAAAATAACTTAGATTATTCCACGTATTGTGCTACAAACTGTGACACGTGTTTCGCCTCTTTCAGAGGCATTTTCGGACACACTACTTTCGCAAATGTTTGCTTAAGTACGAATGATTTTAATTTTACTATTCTGATATATTATAATAAAAATCAAATAAAAATGGGAGGCAAGGAGGGGAAGATAGAAAAACAAACAAACGATAATGGTAATACAAATGACATTTACATTAAGAAATGATTTACTAATGAGTTACGTCAATTAGGACGAGTTAAGCCGTTAGAAAATATTTTTAACAGTGGTGAACCACCTGTTTTATTCAAGATATTATTTAATAATATTTCTTTATTGTTAATACTTTTATTTTATTTATTTTTAAATGCAACTCATTGAAAATTATAAAATAAGACTAAGACAGGACGAACGGTTAAATAATTGATCTCGCTAAGTTTTCCAGCAGAAATCAACAAATTGATTGAAAAATGCTGTTTGAAGTTAAAAACGGACATAAGTTGAAAAACATAATGTAGCCTGGCTCAGTTACGTAATTTAATTCAATCAATACGGATCGTACTAGGCGAGCAGAAATCGTGACTTGCTAAAGACACTAATTAGGCGTGTAATTAATTAATTGATAGCAAAAAACGTTAATTACAAAAGTATACATTCATATCGTTGAATTCCCGGTTAACTAGGTTGACACAAATAAAAAGAGGTATAATTAATCATTCGCATCAACCCGTTCGTGAGTGATTTAGGATGAAACAAGCGAGAAAGCGAGGCGTAATGTTGTATTGCCGATGGGCGACGTTTAATTGATGTATTGACCGTAAAGGAAACTTGCCGCCCAAACGTTTACCCGCCCACCGATGACCTGTAGGCGGTCGACGCTTGTACAATATTGACGGTAAATAGATGGCGTATAGCATACTACGCCCGGGTATAAAGGTTAGGCAAATCTACGATAAAGTTGTAGTGCCTGAACAAGTTGATAAATACTTCATTTATCAATAACTATTTGAGTTAAGTACTCGGTTAACTTTAAGGAAATTTCAGTTTAGTATCATGGTCATATTTTTTATAGTTATGTTAAACTTAAGTAAGTTTTTATCAAATTAAAGGTCGATATAATTAATATGTTTATTATACATAGACAATCTTGATGTTTTAAAGATTTTTAAAAAAATAAGAAACATTGTTGATTTAATTAGCAACAATTTGGTAAATCTTCATTACAATAACGTCAACAATATCAATTCATCGTTTTTTTTTTAGTCCATGTCCGCTCCCGATATGACCTCCGGAGGTATTTTAACAGAAGTTTTTCTACAAGAACTATTTGATAACCAGTCTCTCTTTTTGAAAAAGAGTAGTAGGGATAGAAGGGTAAGGCTAGGACAGAACTTGTGGTTAACTAATCGCTCTAGCTACGCCCAGTTATTGAAGGATCAGAAGGGTGGGAAAGAATTTTTGGACATCACAAACACCCATGCCTTCGAACATAAATCGATCGAAAAAATTCTGTTCGTACTGGAACTCGAACCCGTGGGATCCGGCACGGAAGTCCACAACGCTAACCGCTGCGCCATAATACTTAAACATAAACATACATTTACTAAGCTATATAATCAAAATGAAATTCATAAGTTGTAATAAACAATTAGTATTGGAAAGAATTCCTTTGTTTTTTACATCTTATTAACTTCATTGTGGATTGTAACATTGTATTTTCTTATCAGTTGATAATGCTCGTTATGGGAGAAACTGGTCATGATTTTATTGAACAAAAGTGGGGAAATGAATATTTTGTTTTGTTTTAATATAATGTCTTTCCACCAAGTATTGACAGTAAACAGCATAAAAGTGCGAAACATTTATGTTGAGATAAACTCCACAAGGAATCTATATACTCCACATTGGGAGAGGACATAGTAAAAAAAACATTAACCTAGTCTTACTTTTTTCAAATAAGAGAGGTTGAGAAACTAAGTAACAAGCTGTTTTCGTAGAAAAACATCCATTAAGATAAACTCCCTTAAGAGTCATTGTGCTTTACATTGGAAGCGAACATAGTGTAAAAAAAAATATACGTCTATCGCCTCCCGTCTAAATGTACCAAAGTGTTTTATAGCACACTGCAAATGTAACATATATTTCAAAGTATAAAACGTGCACATATTAACAATTCAATCCACATAGAATAGCGAATGTTCGTAGAATTACTTCGGCGGTAAATTTATGATCATTCTTCGAGCGCATTTACAGGTAATATCATGTTCGAGAAGTCGAATCATGTTCGTTACATTCCTCTGTTATACAATAATATAACGTGAGATATCAGTTGTCAAATTCCCACAACACTTACGCTCGCATACACACGCTCTCTCTTTCTTCGCATATCGCATCGTGCATAAGCGCAGTTTTGTGATATCTGGTCAGAAAAATAATATATTTATATGGCAAGGTGATTTCATTTATTCAATTATGTTTACACGATGGAATGATTTTATTCTAAAAATCTATAGTAAGCTGTCTCACGCGTATTTTTTTTTGAATACGTTGAAAAACTGCTATTATGTTTAGTGTTTCATAAACACGAAATGAAGACATTTAACCACTCTAAAGCTAACGACCCACCGGTGTGTCGCATAACTACTAACCACACACGCTACCCACCAGTTTGTTGTCATTATTACGACATCGATAAATATTTTTTAGAGTTTGCATCATTGAAAAAGGGTCCGACATCTCTTAAGGACTCACAAAATGAATATTAAGTTTTCTTTTATTAGTTTTTAGAAAATTGCTAGCAAACAAAAAAAGTTATTTTTTTCTAGCTGTTAACGGGTTAAAGGATGAAAAAAAGTTATAACCAGCTCTCATGAACGCGAAAATGAAAGTAAATAATGTGCATATTTGGAAGTTATTATTATTACACTTCAGTGGTGGCTACGACGTCGACCGCGAAGCCTTTTCAAGTCGCCCTCTTAATGCATTAAAACAATATTTGAGTGTGTCTTTTATTATCTATCCATGTTGTTTCTATTACGTACACAAAATATTGTACTTTGAATTACTTCACTTTTTATGACAACTAATAATATGGTTTCAAACTGTAGTCACCCGCAGAGGTCAAAAGTTTGACCACGCCTGCTATACATACATATAAATATTCATCATCAGATATGTACAAATATATGGGCCTATTACAGGTAAAGTGAGCCAAGTGGTATTTTAGGAAAAAAATAAGTTAGATGCGTTGTAAATACACGACTTAAAGTATCGTAAAAGTGAAGTAACCACATTGCAATAGTGTTAAAAATATGCAATCCACCAAAACACCAAAATAAAGACGTGGTTGTATTTGAAGAAAAAAGTATTACCATTTTCTAGTTAGCACACTTCATCTCTAGAGGACACATACATACTGAACACAACATTATATTCAAAAATAAATATAAGCAGGTTATTAGTAAAAATATTATTGGATAAAATATTTGTAGTTTTACCGAAACGTTTTTGGAAAGTTACGATCCACGATGCTGGAAAACACTGTATAAAATATTAAAAACATCATCTATAGATTTTTCAATAATTATGAACGACGGCAATTTTAAATCATCAATTTCAACTCACTCCAGTTGTAATAACACCCTTTCATCCCCTGTAACATTTTAAACAGAGAGGAGAATATTGCTACCGATTAGTATGCCAGTTGGCTACATTCTAAAACAGGTATACACAACCCGCAGCATCTTGGCCGTTCATTTTTTGTTAGGCCTATGATTTTTTTATCTCAAAATTAAAAATATACTTTATTAAGTTAATCGTTGAATTAAAAAAAACTAAGGAAACTTTATCGTTGATAAAACAGAATAAATTGGTCCATATAAAAAAACCAACTGATGAGAATTTATATTATATTTTTCAGTTTAATACTTTAAATGCATAGATGACTAAGAAAACTACAAACTTTTATTTTGGCTTTTTTTCAAAACAGAAATCGATTTTATCTTTTATTCTTATACCCAATGGTAAAATACATATCAAATCTTCATATTATTTCAATAGATGTCTTGTCTACACGTGCTAAACTATTATAATCTTCATTCGAACAGAGCAAGCTAGAGTTTTGGCGGCCATTGAATTTCGACCGATTTTAATACAAATTTCACAATAAAAAAAACATAGTTCATCATAATAGCATTAAGTAGTTTAATTGTGGATTCTAAGTGTTCGCTATTTATAAACTGTATACAAATTATGTTTTATGCCTCTAATGCCTAGATACTTTTTAAGAGTACCAAGTGTTTTTGGATAAAAATATGTATAAAAACTATCGATTTTTTTAAAAATTATTTTCCTACAAGCACACTCCCCCATTGTATATGAAAATATATTTTTATTATTTTAATGTAAAAAATCATGCATTTAAGAGATAAATCACATTATATAGAAGAAGTTTTAAATTTAAAAAGACAAATATTTGCAAATAAATATACCCTATCCACTTTTTTCACCGTTTCTAAATAACACGGTTAAATGCAATATAGCTTTCATTTGTCTATACTCCCTCGGTCTTTTTTACATGGTTTTTCGTAGAACGTATTCCCTGTGTAAGAATAGGATTGAGTATAAAAATTATTTTATTTTTCTTCAAGGCCTGAAAATATCATAATATACTTATGCGGCCCGCTGGAAGAGAAAGGTTGTGCAAGTCTGTTCTAAAATAATGCTAACGACAGATTACTTCGAGTAATAATTGCTTGGAGACGACTGAAATTCACCCTCCCATACCACACAGAATTGTATTGTGCAATAAAAGTTTCATTATCAAATAGCGAAGAAAATTACTCGAGAGGATTTAAATTGAAGGCGCATTTAAGTGTTGCTTGGTTGACAAATAAATTTTACCAATGGGACTTTGTAACGGTACCAAAACGAAGAAAGATTTTTAATGAAGACGTTAATGTTATTTATTAAACTTTTATTGACACTTTTAGCATTTGTATTTAAATTTGAGGCAAATAGTCACCTGCCTTATTTCAATGATTGGATTTTTATTTTTATTTTTCAACTGTAATTATTTTTTCAAATCTCGTCTGCTTTCAATTTGGAACATCGATGGCTTATTTCCTACAACTATAAATTACTGCAACCGGGTCGTTAGTGACAAAATTTGTGTGAATGTATATAATTTAAACGATTCAAATTTATAGAAATTGGTATAATAAAATGAACTTCCACAAAGTTACCGCTGAATCCAACGAAATTAAGAAATCGGTAGTTTTGAGATATGGTTTAACAAAGTTTTGACACATCTAAGCTGATTTAAGATTTCGCCAGAAGGTGCTTGGTGGAATTTCAATATTAAATTTGAATCGTTCGTGTCAGTTCAATTTCATCCGTGCACTTGAACGCCTGAAGATATCGAAAGGTGAAACCCGGGTCGTTAGTGACAAAACTTTTGTGAATGTACATGTTTTGAACGATTCAAATTTAACATCTAATCTGAGTTGTAGAAAAATGAAAATTATTATTTGTCTTGTTTTTTAAGTGAATCATTAAAAATTTGACAAAACCATAAAATAATATTTCGAGTTGTATTTATATTAAGCTGCAAGAAGAACCATGCAAGCATAGCGATAGAAAACTAGTATTTTTTGTAATTTTAGTTTTGTAGACCATTAGAAAAGAGGTTTTCAAATACAATGGTTAACTATCAAACTAGGCCATTCATATGGCTTTTTGATTGACGAATCTCAACAGTTCTTTTTTCTATAATAACTGTTTGTTACTCAGTTGCTCAACTTCTCTTTTTCGAAGAGAGTAATGAATACGACTAGAGCAAAACTAGTGGTTAACCAATCGCTTTTGTTACACTTCGATATTTAAGGATTGGGAGTGAAATTTTAGATATCGAGAACACCTATGCTTTCAAACAGAAGTCGATAAATAGATTGAAAACAAAAATGCTGTTCTTAATGACACACAAACAAGTGAAATATGTCACAGAAGCCAATGATGTTTACCGCTGCGCCACGGACCCTATCATATTAATCAGATATTAAATACACATATATATTTGATATTGATAGTAATTATAGGTGATAATCTCTGAAGAATTTAAAAAAAGTAAAAATTTAACTGTTAAATGAGATGAAAATTACAATTCAATGGAATCCGGGATGTATATTTATTCGCAAAACAAGTTTAAATAATCCGCAATAATCTTTTTTAAGAAGCCTTTAAAACACGATCAATCGGGGTGCTAAATGCTAACGTCCTTGTACAACAATATTACGAAATAAGAAATAGATTGAAAAGGAACGAGCAGATGACTTCAAAAATAAATACAAAATATCCAAATAAATATATAATTGATAACTGTATTATTCTACATTTTGTGTAACAAATTCTTATACGGGTTTCGCCTCTCGGAGAAGAATCGTTCAAAAACTATCTTTCGGTTATTTACGAATAAATGAAAACCTGATTCTAGTTATAAACTAATAAAATTAAAAATGGAGGTATGGCTTTTTTCTTGGATATGAAACATTAGTTAATGTAATATTTTAAATAGAGCAGGCGGCTCACTACAGTTCAATTTATTTGGTTTGGGATTCACTCGTCCTCATAAAAGAAATTAGTTATTTTTTTGATTGTATCTTACTCTTATTCTACGTATTGCAAAAAGGAGTAGAACTCAATAATCTTTCTTTTTTTAGAATCTGTGATTTTATTTTAAATGGCAACAGTTACATACTAACTATGATACATTGAAATAAAGATAAATATGTAAAACCATGAGAATCTACTGGTACTTAAGAAATTTTCAGTAATTTAGGAACGCAAAACTTATAAAGTGATTAAGGCAAAGTGAAACACTTTATATTTCAAATTGATACGTTAGATCAGTGGTCGGCAACCTACTACCCGCTGGTACTTGAATTACCCATTACAACATTTTGAATTACCCGCCAAGAAAATACAGTAAAACTCGGTTATTACGAGGAAGGTGAGACCGACTTAATTTGCTCGTTATAAACATTACTCGTTATATCAGAGAATACATATTTTAAAATACTTACAAATATACCCGTCACATGAAGACATGAAGTATCTGGAGCGGTCACATCACACAAAAAAAATCTCATTCAATTTCAACCATATGCATGGATACTTTTTCAATTTTGTCGGCGAAAACACCAATCAGGGGCTAGTGTCATAAACGTAATGCGATCCCGGTGGCATCGGTCTAGTTAACTGTCCGGTCGGATTTTATTGCTTGTAGTCGAAAATGTTGTTTTTAAGCGATCGACAAATTAACAGTTTAATGATATTTTTTCTCCGATGCCTACTAAAATGTTAACGAACGTTTCTTTATAACATACGAGATCTCGCTATTTCAATGTTCGTAATAACCGAATTCGACTAAAATTGATTTTAAAAAAAAAACACTTGTTTTAAACTTTTTTTTAGCCATGTCCGCTCCCAATGTGGAGCATATGGACTCCTAATCGATTTTTATCTCAACAGAAGTTTTTCTACAAAAACTGCTTGTTACTTAGTTGCTCAACCTCTCTTTTTCCAAAGAGAGTAGGAATAGAAGGATAAGGCTAGGATAGGACTAGTGGTTAGCTAATCGCTCTCAATATGCCCCGTTTATGAGATACGATGAGTGGGAGGGGGAAATACAAGACATCACATACATCCATGCCTTCGAACAGAAATTCATAAATCGATTGAAAAATTAATTTATGAATCTCTATGAATTTTAAACCTTTACCCAAATTAAATTTTCAAAATTATTATTTTTTTCCCAGTCTCTCGAAATGTTGCCGACCACTGCGTTAGAATATTGCAAAGTAAACGACGTTCCCAAAGAAAAGGTTTCAACAAGATTTGGATCAACAACATTATTTTGAAACTAAAATATTTACCCTATCAATTTTCGAGAGATAAATAAAACTTTTCGGTGATTGAATTAGCATTTTAAGCTAAATTTCGACGTGAGCAACGTATTAATTAATTTATTGTTTTGGGAAGACAGCGCGTAACGTTAAGTGATATTCATCTGAAGTTTTGAAAGCGATGAGGTTTTGATAGACAAGTCTTGTAATAAAACAGTGTGAAAGTAATATGAACAACCGAAGATTATGGGGCTTTGAATTTCACTTACTTAAGGTACTATCAAAATATGTATATTATTTAGACGTTAAAATAAAAGAATTTTATGGAAAAGACGTTTTTTTCTTCAGAGATATCTCTTGTATATATAATCTAACATTCGAGTAACGAGCAAGAATTGCGCTTGTGGTTGTGAATTCTGCAAATAATATATAAATACATAAATACTATAGGGTGTTCACTGTCAATACTTGGTGGAAAGGCATTATATTAATAAAAACACAATAATCCTTTGTACTTCATTCCACTTTATTTAATATGTCAGGACCGGTTTCGCTCATTACGAGCATCGTCAACTGATCGTCATCGTCAGTTGACGATGCTCGTGATGAGCGAAACCGGTCCTGACATATTAAATAAAGTGGAATGAAGTACAAAGGATTATTGTGTTTTTATTAACATAAATACTAGATAATAATATATATATCCTCGGCTTAATTCTAACATCACGTAAATCTCAAATTATTATTCATTTATTGTTTGTAGTCGAAAATTTTATTATTCTTAATTATCCTTTAAAAAAATAATCATTTTTTGGCTTCCGATTTTAAATGAAATATTGCATATGCCGGGGTCGCCACTTCTGTACCCTATATAAATATAGTCATAATACCTTTTCCGACAAACAAATAAATATAATTCTTAAAACCACTCACTACTCAAATCTTTGGGAATTTTCATGAGCTTATCCTTTTCACCAGCGATGGCTTTAGACTCAGTGATACATTTATTTAATATATAAACACGAAACATCCATTTACTAAGCGTCAGTTCAAGTTCATCTTTGCGCTTGAACGTCTGAAGATGCCGAAAGGCGAAACCCGTGTCGTTAGTGACAAAATCTGTGGGAGTGTACATAATTTGAACGATTCAAATTTAATCATTTTTTGTATTATTTAATGTAGAGAACTTACGTTATATTAAAATACATAAATAAATATAAGAAAAGATAAGTTATATTGTGCTGTTTACTTTTTGACTCATCTTCCAGTTGCAAATTTGGATATTAAACGAATGAAATACAAGCGTTAATATGCGTTTTAACCGAATTCAACAAAACTAGAATTAAGCCGACGACATTTGACTTTTGGTCGAACGTTCTAATCTACACATTTGGTGGGCTGCCAACGCATTGTCTCGATGAGTGGGCCGCAGGATATTATTATGTAAATACGCCACATACTTCACCTAATATAATGACATAACATAAATATAACTGCACAAAAATACAAACGTTTCCAAAATATATATTAGTTTTCGTAAAGTTTTGCAAACAATATTAAATGTTTGAAAAGGCATTTGATGACCATGATTGTTTTGGGCCGCATATAAAATCTGAACAAGCCGCACGTTGAGTGTAGCTATTCTAGATCTTTATGCACACGAGAATTGCCCCGTATGTATTGTATTGTTTGACGGTAAATAAAATTAGGTATTTGAATTTATCATTTATTGATGCTAATCAAATTGTAATAAAAAAGTTTAACTTGACTGTATCATTGAGGATATTTATTTCATCTTCGGCGTGATGCAAAAAAAGAGTATTTGGTTATTTAGAAACCGTTCATACTGCGTAATAGCGACAATGTACCGTTTGAATTTGACGTCATTTAAAGCTCTCGTACTGACGTCATTGAAACAAAAGCCTGTAATCATTGTTCCAGCGAAGATTTCAATAGTAATTAATTCTTACATAGGAAGATAACAAAGACGAGATCAGGGTAAATTTATTAGACTTTAAGAGGTTTGCATTATAAGGTAAGCATTAGCAGACACTAATTGCTCAAAGATAAAATATAATATAAATAGGGTTTGTGCTTAGCACTTTTCTACATGAATGACCGGGAGCCGGTAAATTGCTCGAATGCAATTGCTCGAATAACAAGATCCTCGAATAACCAATTCCTCGAACGTCAAATGCTCAAATTACAAATTGCTTGAATTGCTTGGTTATTTAGATGGTTTTAATACAGTTTAGTGTTTATTACATGGTAGTTGATCACTCGAGTTTATCTCAACAAAAGTGTTTCTACGAGAACTGCTAACTTTTAATTAGTTAATCAAACAGTTTCTATATTTTCCAGAACACATAGAAGACTAGGGCTAAGACAGAACAAACGGTTAGTTTATCACTATCGCTACGCCCAATTTTTAGTAAGAATGGGTGAGAGGGTTTCAAGAAATTACATATATGAGTGTATTTAAACAGAAATCCATAAATAGTTTGAAAAATAATTGATTAAAAAGTGTAAGTATTAAGATTCAAGCCTGTGACCTCCGAAAACAAAACCAACGACTTTTTCCACTCGACCACTGGAAACTTAAATAAAAAATATTTTTCTATTATGACTTTTTTTTGATTTATGGTTTTTATTTCCCGACTTGCATAAATATTTTTTTTAAAGAATGAGTAATTGAGTCAGTTCAAGTTCATCCGTGCACTTGAACGCCTGAAGATGACGAAAGGTGAAACCCGGGTCGTTAGTGACAAAATCTGTGTGTACATGATTTGAACGATTCAAATTTAATAAATGAATAGATAGTCGATAAGGAGATGAATCATTGTGGTCCACACTGAAATGTTCGAAAACAACCAATTAAAATTTTACAGTTGATCAAATTAAAAAAAAAATTGTGGCCAATTATAATATTATATATCCGAAATGCTATTACGAAAAAAATGGGACGTAGTTATTGACAAAAATACGTGAAGCTTTGACTAAAACTCACAGTGGCAGATGGATTATAGAGATTGACGGATGCTTTTACGTAACTTCTTACAAAGCTGAGAAGTTTTTATATTGCTTGAAAAATCTTCATAGATGCTTTAAAGCCTCGACAATCGTAAACTTTTTCAGACTCAAAAACTTAGAGATATTTTACAAAGCAAAGGCGGAATAGGTGGATGCTAGTTTTTCTAACGACGACCAATAAAGCCTTATCCAGCGTTATCTGTTTATTTTCATTTGTTTGATAAGGGTTGGTTTACGGTTCTTTTTTGCGTGTTTTTTTATCTTTACGCTATAATGCAGGTAAAGCTGAATTGGTTACAATTTATTTTACGTCATACTTTTGATTACTGAAGTTTTAAATTATTTGTGCAGAAAAAAATAGTTTTTTGCGGAAATTAAACATACAGGACTATTTAAAAGAAGACTTATATTATATTATACAAAATAACACAATAACTAATAGAGTACATAACAAAAAATATTAATTTCAAATTCACAACTCTGCCAAATCAGTTTATCGTGATATCCATGAAAGTTGTTTTGCTTCATTGGGCAAAATAAAACGGCTGAATAAAAAACAAAATTATTAATTTTTCAGTTGATTCTCTTTATTTTCGAGATTTATTATTTCAATGAAAATATGAAAGAAAGGGGGCGAAGAATTCTTTCATTAAAAATACTATGAAGTACGGTTTTCAGTCCGACAGTTATATTGTAATTAAGGATTCTGAAGTCTCGGTTTTTTTCATATCGCGTGAAATTCTCGCGTCCCAGACAGTTATACTACAGTTATTTATATGAAAAAAAACCGAATATTTCTATGCATGAACACATTTACAAACATTTATTTTTAAATAAAGTGTTGCAAAAAATGACAATATTGTACTATACATGTTTATATTGCTTTTATTACCTATCATTCGAGGGATTTGTTTGACATTTTGTTTTTCTTGAATAAATATAAATTAATTGTATGCTTTAGTCCAATTTGTTTTATGACTCTCAAACACTTGCATTTTCTATTAATAATGATATTACTAGAATGTAATAGAAAATTGTGTTTTCTAAAAATGTGCCAAAAAGGTAATAGTCAGCTTTGGAAAAGAATCCTACAACATTATTACAGGCCGGATCAACTTAGTAAGCGGCGTATGAATAGTCTCACTTAAGAAAAATAGATAATGCGAGATTAGTTAAGAGTCGAAAACGTAATTGTAAACTTGTGCTCTGACGACAGATAGTGGAATCTAAGCATCCACTGAAAAAATAGATGTGAAAATATACGTTGACATACTCATTGTAAACGTAATGGTATAATAATGTTCATATTTGTAAAATAATGATCGTCTGTACTCTCACATTAAAATGATTACAAATCTTATGGTTTATTAATGGACCTGTTAAAACCAGCCTTTTGGCGTCATATTGTGCTTCGCGTTTTATGAAAAAAAAACAAAACGAATCAGCAAAAAACAATAAAATCCAGCCTCATACTTTTCCGGAGACTGGTTTTATATATATATATATTAACTCCCATAGTAAGCGTGGTAAAATGTTTGAATAGAAAATACAAACACTTTTTAATAGCATGACTATTAACGTGAATTTATAAGAGAGCATTTTTTATATTAATAAGGACCGCTTTCGCTCAAATCACTATTATTATCAACATAGCTTATTACAGACTTTCCGCATTTTATTTAAAAAATTTGGTCAGTTTAACTTAGTAAATTCGCATTTTTATTGTAAAAAAAACTGAATCGAAAAAGGCTCTTTGTTATAAAACCTCTTACATCTTAACCACATATATAAAATAATCATTTTTAATGTGTTTACTGTCAATACTTAATGGAATGGCATTATAATAAAAATAATAAAACATTTTTAGTACTTTTTCCACATCAAATTTATTGTTATATTATATTATTCTTACTTAACCTTTGTATAAATATCACTGTTTCATTGTATTTTTTATCAGTTGACAATGCTCACAATGAGCGAAACCGGTCCTGATCCAATAAATTTTATATGGAAAAAGTACTAAAAATGTTTTTTTTACTAAATGCGAAACATTAATATGAAAATCACAAGACAACTTATAAGTAAATAAAAGCAATTTTACATGTCAAAGAATTTTCGAAACCATTGACAGACTTGTTCATTAAATATTAAAAATAACATTATGATACTAAAAGCAAAAATAAAAAACAGGATTGTTATGTTTAATTAATTAAGCTACTTCAGATTTAGGAAAAGATTTAGATTAAGGAAAATAAGAATATCTGTTTAAATTACAAGAGACACCTGTCTTACCTAAAATGATATTTACTTATCATCGCACGCAAATAAGGGTAGCAACGTATTATTTAATTTCTTAGCTTCTGAATTTTTTATTTACATATTTATAAAAATAAAACCTGATTTTTTTATAAAGTTGTAGAATTCGTACAAATAATTTTTCATTAATAAACTGCCTTTCTACAAAAAATAAATGAAATTTAACACCTTTAAGCTGATTCAACTACGTAGATAAGTTAAGTTTATTTTTAGCATGTGTATTGTTTTATAAACAAATTTTATTTCTTTATATTTTGTAAAGTAAGTTGGAAAATTTGTTATTTCTTTTTATAATCATATACCTCAACACTAGTGCTTTTGCGATAGCTAGGAAAAATATTTCTTTCCGAGTGTCGTTTTTCAGTCTGGAAAGCTTTAGCAACAAATACTGCGAGAAGTATGAATGAGCTTACAAGCGACGACAACTTTCGCTTGACTACATATAAGCAGTCGCAAAAGCTACTTTCTAAGGCAATCTTGAATTTAGTAGGTATTAGCGTAGTAGGTGTTGGCTACTGCTACTTCCGGATTCGACTAAACGCAAGCTTACTAAAACTTTCACGATTAGTCGAAAGTAACAATTAAGCGATAATGATTTTTTTTACTTTCGACGTCGTAGTCATATAAATATTTGTACGAATTGTCATTTTTTTGGCATTGTCTCATCATATATTTTTTTGATTATATAATTGAATTAAAAAAAACGATAAACATCAACGGTCATATTTACACTGAACTACATATTTTAACACAAAATGACGAAACTCATATTCGGGATTACCTCAATTATTTTAATTTAAGAATTCGACTGAAGGTGTTAGGTGGAATTTCAACATTAAATTTGAACGATTCAAACTCAATTATTTTGTTCACTCGCACGACTTTTTTCTTATCTAACTTACTTTTTTCAATTAACTCAAATGATTTTCAATTAATCTCGATTTTAAATCATTTACATAAAATATAAAACACTTTTTTGTTTAATAATTCCACATTCACCAGTTTCAATTTTTCAACTGAAAAAGTTTGTGATGAGCAAAACCCGTCTTTTGTTTGTAAAGAGTATTTCATTTTTTTAATATAATGCTTTGTCTTCAAGTATTGTTAATTAACACATTAAAAGTGAATTCGTAGTTATGAAAGCGTATTCATTTAAAATTGTTTCTATTCTATACAATACTAGAAATTTGTGTTAAGGATTTGTCTGATTGATACATAAGTCATAGTTAATTTTAGACGAATAATTTACATCATTCTCTAGTTGGAAAAACCTCACGTAAAAAGTGGGAGACTTGAAATTCGGCTACGGTGTTTTACTGTATATATTTCAAGATATTTACTAAGCCAATGCCACTTTTACTCTGTTTTGGCGCATAACAAATTTAATAAAGGGAAAAAGAAAAACGTAAAAATAAAACCAAGGCAAACATGAATAAACGAATTCTAGTCAGCGATATCATTTCGAAGAAGTGAAAAATATAATTAAGAGAAGGGGTTGCTTTTTTAGGCTAATATAATAAAAAAAATTCGAGCCCTTCCGATGAACATTGATTTTGTTAAAATTAAATCAAACAGTGTATCGACGATTATTCTGCAAAAGTAGCTCTGAGAAAACATGACTTTGAATGGATATTTCGAAATTATTGTTTTTTTAAAGCAATCGATTATATAATATTATTATAAGCATAACATATGTGTCGAAATATATGAAAAATATATTTCCAATAAAGCAAATTTTCAATGCCAGTTAACCAAACACATAGTAAGGGTCTCTTACGCAAGCAAGGAAAACACGCATTTTACAGTAAATGTAATTTTATTTAGGGGAAAGGTTTTGAATGACTGTTGAAAATCACAGGCTGACAACATAATTATATAGAAACCATTATTTATAGAGAACTGATGAAAATCTTATAATCGAAAATTCTAAAAGTCGAAAAATCGAAAATTCCAAAAGAAGTACATAGTATTTTTTTCGATTCTGTCTAACAATAATAATTCCTGCCTTAAAGCCTTGCGCTAGTAATGAAAATATATTTAAAAATATATATTATTTTATGTCGTTTTAACAAGAATAATAATATTTAATTGAGTAATAAATAAAATTGGGCACAGTGGTGCCAAAAACAGTGGGTAGACCACCTTCATAACAGTAAATAATATTTATGATTTTAATATTTTGAAGGTTCTAAAATAATACTGCGGTAAAATAATTCAACCATAATTGGTAATTTCAAAAGCGCAAATTATATTTGAATTCCGATAGAGTTAATTATACAAATAAATACAATGAAATTTAATTTGCATCGCTATTATTTTATATAAAATTTAATTAATAATATTATAATCTCACAATCGAGTAAGCCGCAGCCGATTTTTAATCCTATTTTGATACACTTTTAATTAAATTGGTTTTATTTGTAAAATTGGAAAGACTTGTTTGTGTGTGGTTTAGTGCTTAACTTTATTTGGCTTTCGTGATAGATCTCACGGATTCGAGTCTCACCACGAAAAGCACTTTTTCAATCGATTAACTGATTTCCGTTCAACAATATGAATATCTGTGATTTCTAAAAATTCTCTCCTACCGTTTTTAATTCTAAAATAGAGAAGAGTAGCTAGAGAGATTGGGTAATCACTAATTTAGTTGTGACTTTATCCTTTCTACCTTTACTTTCGTTGAATGTATATTTTTATCAGTTGAAAATGCTTTTTATGAGCGAAATTGATCCAGACCATATTAAATAAATATGGAATTAGTACAAAAGAGTGTTTATTTTTAAAATATATAAGCTAAACTTAATTAAAACTATTGAATTTAACGGTTTCTAAGGCCACTAAGAGTCATTTTTTTGTCAGTTGTGTATCACTACACGTTGTGTGAAACTATCACATTAAAGCTTAAAGAAGATTAATTATAGTTAATGTGTTATACCAACAAACAAAATATCGGACATGAAATAAAATAAAAAAAAGTTAAAAAGCAAGGTAGAGTAGAAATATCTGACAGTCGTACTGTAGTAGAGTTGATAATTACATTTTTTGATACTACTCGGCGCGCACTTACGAGAAGCCCTTCAAATTTTGTATTGAGAAGTACACAGACAGGTACTAGTTTCTAACTAATACAAAGTTGACGCACAAGATGATGATTATGAAAGATTATTCTTTTACGTTTGATCAATCATGCCGGTGCTACCTGGGTGGATTCTGCGTCCTCAATAACATAAAGGGCTCCCCAACCAGCAACCAACAGAAATGTCACTCAAATCAGTCTCACTAACCGAAATATTACGACATGAAATGCTTTGAATTTTGAGTTCTACAGATTTAACTTTGTATTCCTTATTTCAAGTTATTTTTTGCAGTTAAAAACAAGAGTCAACCATATATACTTTAAAATAATTATTATCGAGTTTGTAACAAACGCGACAGATTGCAATTTCTTGTAGAACAAACAAGGCAATTATTAAACGTATTTAACAAAGCTTTAAGAAAATACTATAAATTATGAAATTTTACATACAAAATAAGTAAAATACAAAGTGTTTTTATTTTTAGGGTTAAATTGTCGGTAAAGGAAAGTAATATTACCCCAGTAGCTAAACATCGTGAACTGGGCCTCGCTCCTTCCTATCCTTGTCACACGCAGTCGGTATGCAGATGTAAGCGGTCTTTCCGCCCTTAAATGGCCTTCTCACTTCACTGTCGTCCGAATCGAAGGGCGGGGGCGGAGGAATCAACACTGAATCAATGTCTTCTATCACGACCGGTCTTCGGACGTTGCCAGGCATGTAGTAAACGAAGCAGGTCACCCCGACGAGGAACAGAAAAAACACGAACACTATGTCGAACATGATGAGCGAGTTCAATACCAACAGGCGCATCACGCCTTGAGCGATCACCCGCCGCCAGATCTGATCTCTGGATACCGCACTGATCTTTTTTTCACTATTTTGTTTAACTTGACTTACTTACCACTTTTATTTTATGCTATTATTGTTTTTTTGGAATCATAACTTAAACAGAAATTCGATAGAATAGAACATATAGAGTATTTATTATCAATTTATTACCATAACATAAAAGGTAAAAAAAGATACTATGATGGAAATAAAAACAAAAAATATTTTGTTACGACAATACAAAACAATATAACTTTTAGGGTGTTCCCTGTCAATAATTGATGGAAAGGCATTATATTAATAAAACACAAAATTCTTTTGTACTTTATTTCACTTTATTTAAAAGGTCAGGACCAGTTTTGCTCATTGCGAGCATTGTTAACTGATAAGAAATATAATTTAACAGTGCCATTTATACAAAAATAAATTGAAATGAAAAGGTGTAAACAACCTTTTCATTTCAATTCAACCTTCCTGACCTTTTAAATAAAGTGGAATGAAGAACAAATGAATATTTTGTTTTTATTGACAACAATATAAAATAAGAAATAAATTTTTTGTGGATATGAAGTCACTAAAATCTAAAACATAAATTTATATATTTTATAGATTCGGCGGTAACTTTGTGGAAATTCATTTTTTATATAAAATTAATTAATAAAAACACAATAATCCTTTGTACTTCATTCCACTTTATTTAATATGTCAGGACCGGTTTCGCTCATTACGAGCATCGTCAACTGATGCTCGTAATGAGCGAAACCGGTCCTGACATATTAAATAAAGTGGAATGAAGTACAAAGGATTATTGTGTTTTTATTAATATAATGCCTTTCCACCAAGTATTGACAGTGAACACCCTAAAAGTGATATAAAATTAAGTTTAATAGCTTTGATATTTCCCTTTTTGTGCTAAAACTCGTGACACGTAACAAGTATCATCAGACTATCGCAACGTTTACGAATATACTAAAAATTGATTCATATCTTATTTTATAAATAACAAAATAAAAGTTCGTGTTAAAATTTTATACTAAAAGCGGAGATGAGTTAAAATACAAACATTGACGGTTCTAATTAATAACTAATTATACATAATGCCCGTCAAAATAATTAAGTTTTATTGTATACGTAAATATATACTAATATCTAATCTTTAATCATATAATTCACTAGCTTTGTGTAAATTCCGATTACTGAACGAATGTTTTCCATGAATTCATCCCGAGCTAATTAACAGCGAGTACTGAGCAAGTACACAGATCCAGGATTGGAAAGCCGAGTCAACTTCTTCTGGTGGACTGGATTCAAACTAGTTAAAATGAATGAGATTGAGAATGCTACAGGGATTCTTTTTTTCAAAGAAATTATTATCAGTTATTAATATCGTTATTTATAATACCGCCTATTTATTTTGATTGGATAATTTTATGATATGTAAAGTTATGAAACGTATATTTGGAAACTTTTCATTAAGAAACAGGTAAAACGAAGAGATTGCAACAAAAATTAGATAAAAAAATATGTTTTATTTTGATTGTTTTTAAGTATTTATATACAATCACTTTTAGGGTGTTCTCTATCAATACTTGGTGGAAAGGCATTATATTAAGAAAAACACAATATTCCTTTGAACTTTATTCTAATTTATTCAAAAGGTCAGGACCGGTTTCAGTTGACAATTCTCGCAATGAGCGAAACCGGTCCTGACCTTTTAAATAAAATGGAATAAAGTACAAAGGAATATTATGTTTTTATTTATATATATATACCAATGTATCTAATGTGAAGGGTACGAAATATAAAATTTTCTACGAGCTAGTGAAAAGAACTAAGTTTCGCACGAATCGGAAACTTTATGGAAGTTCATTTTTAATAGAAAATTAAATTTGATAATATTGTTATTTCAATTGTCTTAAAAAATTGACACGTGTTTTACTTCTTTTAGAAGCATCATCAGACCACCGTAACGTTTACTAATAAACTAAATTAATTCATTAAAAGAAACATTAGTTAATATTTTTTTAAAATAGATAGGTGAATCACCGTTGTTGAATTTATTACCGTTGAGATTTAATGAAAGTAATCAATTTATAATGAGTATTATCAAAGTTTGTCTCTGTTATGACAATTACAGCACATACACATTTTTTTTACCATGTCCGCTCCCAATGTGAAGCATATGGACTCCTAATGGAGTTTATCTCAACAGAAGTGTTTCTACAAGAAATGCATGTTACTCTGTTGCCCTACATCTCTTTTTCCAAAGAGAGTAGGAATAGAAGGATAGAGCTAGGACAGAACTAGTGGTTAGCTAATCGCTCTCGATACGCCCCGTTCATAGAACATGATGGGTGGGAGGGGGGAATTCAACACATACATCCATGCTTTCGAACTGAAATTCATAAATCGGTTGAAAAATCAATTTATAAAACTGTCCGTACTCGGATTCAAACCCGTGACCTCCGTAGCCGAAGCCAACGACGTTGACCACTCGACCACACAAGCGGCATACACATATTATAACAAAAGCATTGTGAACTGTGATAAATATTTTTTGAAATGGGTTTTTTTCGATAGATTCGACGGTATCTTTCTCTGTTACACAGTCAATGAAAAAATAAAGATAAAAATATTAATTTCATATTTATAATGGTTTATTTAAATAAAAATATTACTAGTTTCTAATAAATTTGGCAGGTTAACTCTCGCGGCTCGGAGACTAGAAAAATACTTTTCTGCCGATGGGGGTCGTTTAGGGACCCCAGTGGTTTCCTCATTATTGGCCTTATTCTTATGATTTTCAATAATAAAAAAATAGTCTAAGAGCTTTAAAATATTTTTCTGCATCATTCCAGATATATTTTTTATAAAAATCCGTGGTTTTTTTAATAAATAATCATATTTTAAGTTGCGCGTAAAAAAGACGTCATCCCGGCACACATATTAAATTGCAACTGACGCGTTTAGCCCAGCTATCTTACGAACGATCGCTTATCGCGGGCGCTTATCTCGTTATCGCGTTATCGCGTATTTATATAAACTACAAAAGGTCCAAAAAACTATGATATAAGAATATCTTAATTATAAACATTGAATCACCCATATTAAAATAGACATTTAAGAAAATGTGGATATTGGGGTCGCATTTCTTGAGCTTAGAAACGGAAAAGTTAATGTACTCTTTAAGTATGAGACGACATTTAACCTTTTTATGAATTGTGAATACCACACAGAAGTACATTCCCAGAAAACAACAAAATTCGATCCATCAAATGCACAGTAAAACTTTCCACATAACCACCAATCAATCTGGATAAGTTCGAGCTAACATCATGGTATGAAAATTTCTGTCAAATGCATGTATAGACTATACACACAGTTCCACCGGATTATTGCGGTCAAATTGTTCAGTTAAGTCTATCAACTGCAATAAATGCCATTCGATGGAAAATTATACGTTAATAAAACGTCATGAACAGTTGTCAAATTTACTGGATTCGGTAAAATAGAATTTCTTTTTACGCAAACCATCCAAGCCGATAATAAGCGATTCGGATAGGGCATCCAATTAACTGTCCAAAGCAACTAACCTATTTTCAGTTTTTTATGTCAAATAAATAAACCAGTTAACCGGTTTAAACCGGAACTATTTTCAAAACACCAATTTTATTACCACGCAAATCAATATTCAAAAAAAAAAAATAGAGCATTTTTCACATTTAATGTGTTCACTGTCAATACTTGGTGGAATGGCATTATAATAAAAATAATAAAACATTTTTAGTACTTTTTCCATATAAAATGTATTGGATCAGGACCGGTTTGGCTAATTGCGAGCATTATCAACTGATAAGAAAAATATATAAACAGTGCTATTTATACAAATTTAAATTGAAATAAAAGGTGTAAGCAACTATTAACAATGAAAAGGATTTACAAATAACATGTTATTATATTGTGTAATTATAATGTAATTTGTAAATCCTTTCATTGTTAATAGTTGCTTACACCTTTATCTCAATTTAAATTTATATAAATAGCACTGTTTACATATTTTTCTTATCAGTTGATAATGCTCGCACTTAGCGAAAATGGTCGTGATCCAATAAATTTTATGTGGAATAAGTACTAAAAATGTAAAATTATTTTAATACTTACTTAAATAATATATGAATTTATAAAGTGCATAAAAGAGTAGATTTACATATCGACTGTGGAAAGGAAAACGGATTAACCCACAATTGTATCAAAACAGCTTTTTTTCGATAATCGCAGTGTATCCATCTTGATAAACGTTACATCAAAAAGATGTAAGCTGTAAATTCCGAATCAGTAATTAAATTTTGCTTTTAAGTTTGAAAAAAGATGGGCTTGTGAAAATTGAAACCAAGAAAAAAGACTGAAAAAAATAATTCTCGAGACAATTTCTTAAATTAATATTAGATTATGTCAATTTAACACTAGTTTAATAGTCTTCGTGCACTTCGAGGTTTTTGCATACGGCCGAAAATCATCAAAACACGTTTTTTGTGCCTCCTGTAAAACTTTTTTTGTATGGGTTACGTCCTTTTTCCCTTCCACAGTCAATATTCTATTGTTTTCAGCCATGTTTGCTCCTAATGTGAAGCATATTGACTGCTAATGAAGTTTATCTAAGCATAACAAAAAACCTACATGTTACTAAAGTTATTACTCTCTTTTCGAAGAGAGGAAGGGATATGAAAATATGGCTAGGAAAGAACAATAGTAAACTTTTGCTAAGACCTGTATATCTCTACAATCTATAGAAAATTAAACGAATAAGATCTCGTTATAACAATTATGTGAGCTCACGTGTAATTTGTGTTCTCGATAGTGTTCAATAAGATAAAACGTTATTTTATAATTTAACTTGTGTTATTTGTATACGTATTTAAAACTAAATATTTACTCAATTTGGTAACGATTTTAATCTAGTAATATATACAAATTGTAACGCGTTAATGGGATCAGTATTTACTTTTTAGAACTCAATTACATTCCGTGACACATATTAAACATTTCAGGCAGGGAACTTTTCACATTAGATTGACGTCAAACAAGATAACGCAATTTCATACAATTTTCACACGCCGAAGAGTGCGCAATTTCCCCCTTGGTTTCGTTTACTGAAAATGACTGGGCCGCCAGAAAAACTCAACAATTTCCATCAATCATTGTCCGTAGTTCGTGGAAAGGTCAACATGGCGATAAGGTTGGCGATATAATAAAATTTAAGTAAACGCGCCCACGGGAAAACATATTTTTTTTGAGGAAGATTTATAGAGCTTTAGGTATTCTTATGTTGTGTTTAATTATGGAGTATGTTTTGAAGTGACTATTTTTATATTTTCAAAACGAATTTGTGAAAATAAGTAGTTATGCTAGCAACACATAGTTTCATTACATATGTCATTGATCCAAATCTAATATATAAAAATGAATGTTTGTTCGTCCTTTATGTGTTGTCACACCGCTCATCCGATCGCAATAAAACTTTGACAAACCCCTCTTTTTAATTTTTTTTTTTTTTTTTTATTTTTTTTTTTGCTTTGCACTTGAGCGAAGGTTATAGTACAATTAACTTACAGTAGGTGGCGCGTGTATCGTACCATAGACAATCGGCAGCAAACGTCAAAAAGACAGAAAACATGCAATTCAATAAACACAAACACTTTCTTTCTTTGAGTGGAATTGCAACGCTTGCCGGGAACCGGCTAGTATTAAATAAAAAAAACTCCGTATCTCACTTCAAAACGACTATTATATATAACATTGTGATTTTTATAGATATAGTCACACTCGTACACCAATCAATGCATGCAGCTCAAGGTGGCCATACATCAAGGAATAAATGGTTCCAGAACATGTCCTGGAACACAAAATTCATGTGTTCACGCCGTATCGTGGAACATTTCACGTGACCTAAGATAGGTTCCATGTTCATGCTCTGAAGGCGAGCGCAAACCCGGAACCCGGGGAACATTCATTCGCGCGCAGCTGTAGACGAACTGGCAAAGTACATTTCGTCATGACTTCATACCAAAGCTATAAAGTATTGTGGGATACATACAAAAACCGAATACTACTTGCGAGAATATATACATACTATGTGACAGCTGTCAAAATAAACCATAGACCATATTAAGTTATATTGGCGTTATCTATGGTATAAGCCAGTGGTCGGAAAACTTGTTAGCCAAAGAGCCAAATATGAACATTACAACAATTTTTTTAAAAATTGGGAGCCAAATCCACTTGTTTAGTAAACTTTATTTTTACAAGTAGTACACTTAATAAAACTAAATTTCATACTTAATCAATATTTATTAATGCGAAAAATGTGCTTGCATCTCATTGGAAAGTTTGAGTAAGTCAGGTTTGTATGTTGTTGTTTTTAATTTTAGGCATGATTCCAAGTTCTCATTAATAATAAGACTTCTCAGTTTTCTATTGATAAAGTTCATGCTTGAAAAAGATTATTCGCATATATATATATAGAATCGAAAAGAGAAAGAACAGTAAACGCAAGCTTTTTCAGCTGATCTTAAGATTCAAGAATACTACTCCAAGTGTTGAAAATGATCATGTCTTCCTTCTCCAGGTCATTCAAAGCAGACCACTTGTTTTGTGAACTAAGATCACATTTTTTCTTCTCCAATATTTCCAATTTTTTCGGACGAAACACTAACCAACATAACCTCAACGGGTGACGTTTCTGTGACCCTTCGTGTGTTCAAGAACATTTTATGAAACATAGTTCCTGAGACATAACGTAGATGTTAAGGATCATGTGCCGGGAACTTTGTTTCTAGGTGTATGTTCCCTATTATTTTTCTAAGAACAATTTTGAAAACTTGAGATCTTAACAAAAGATGTTTCTATTAACATTCGTATAAGACGCATTTAGATTCGGATATTTACAAAAAAAAAACTGTTTTATTCCTTCATATCCAATTTATTTTAAAGAGTTTATGTACTTAGCTAGACAATAGAGCAAAAAAACTTTAGTCGAAAAAAATATTTAAAAAAAACTTTTCTTAAAATAAAAAACAGCAGAAAAGGGATGAAAATCATTTTATTCCTAAAATGTTTCATTCAATTTCGGCGACGTAAATAAATTCGAAAAAATAAAATACGAGGAATCTGATTTCCAATTCGGTCTTCAAGTTTTCTATTATTTATTTGTTGGCCTCAAATTAATGAAAACACAATGGCGAGCGAACAAAAAGTTGACTTATTTTTGAATGACTGCCCTGCCCTTCCTTCCGCCTGCTCTTCAAAATACAAAACAGACCACTCGACGAACGAGCGAACCCTATCAATTGACCGCATCAACCTCAGTGGTGTATTTCAACGATTCGCGATGATTTTTGATAAAGCGTATTTATAATTTTGATTTCATTCATTTTTAACAATTTTATGCGATTTTTTGTTAAGATCAAAAAAAAACATAATGTGTTAATACTGCCTATTTCCAGCGTACAAGGGAGTTTTTAAGTACTTTAGATTATCTTACAAAAACAAATTGTATTGATTGAATTGATAGAATTCCATTGTTATAATGTAAAAAAACAAATATAGTTTTGATGAGGCCATACGTCGAAATAGCTTTGAACCATATATAAAATAATATTTATATAACTAAATTACCTTGGTATTTGTTCACCTTATTACAAAAATATATCGCAAGATTTTTAATGCATCATCAATTTAAACGTTACAAAAACAATGTAAAGTTCTTGCCGCTAGCCAACAGATAGCATTGCTCTAAGAGTGACACATGTTTCGCTTATTTGAGAAGCATTGTCAGACATTCTCTATTGTAACATTAGAAATATAAACTAGACGTTGCTTCTTATTTTCAATATATTATATCTCATTTATGAGAAATTAAGAAAGAGATTCTTGCTTCTACCTGTAGCAGAGGGGGGGAGAATAAGCAATGAAATTCTTATTCGCATATAAATTTACGGCTTGTGTAAAGTGAGAAAATTCGAAAAATTAAAAAAATTAAAAATAATGTATCGTTATTTCTCACGCATTTCCTGCCTGCTTCATCTAAAATTGGGTTATTATAGGCAATTAAAACACATACTTAAAATGTTCAACGTAACAAATTGTTCAATTTAATCTCATAAAAAATCATTATGTTACTTCAAATAATATGTTAATTCATATTGGTTTACCTAATTTGATTTTTCAATACAAATATTAATTGATTGTATTTTAAAATAATAAATGAGTCTGATAAAGTCTTCCATAAAATATATTTCTTAAGTTCACAACTCCTTTAAGATTTCATACAATATATGTTGAACAAAAAATCAAATACCCCACAAAAGAAGTTCTAAGAAGTAAGTTTTGAACACGTGCAAAGACTAAATTCGAATTATTATAAGAAATTTCCAGATTTTGTTCATGAATATAGGTCGATGAAATATTTTCCAAAGGGTAGCATAGAATAGCAAACTATATGGAGATTAAATATAATAGATTCATAGCTAGCGGCAACAGATCACAAGCTGCCTAGCTCTGAAATTGATTTTCAAACAATAAAAACTAAATCGTTGAAACTATTGTTAAAAAGATTTTCATGTAATAGAGTTACAAAGTGTCAAATATATTGTACAACATTG
This sequence comes from Himalopsyche anomala, assembly GCA_031772345.1. Classification (NCBI taxonomy): domain Eukaryota; kingdom Metazoa; phylum Arthropoda; class Insecta; order Trichoptera; family Rhyacophilidae; genus Himalopsyche; species Himalopsyche anomala. The sequence continues at coordinate 6,446,796 of CM062828.1, forward strand.
CATTTCGTCAGTGGGTTTTCTAAGTCAGTAAACATTTTCTACCGAAAAGGGTTTTATAGTATAATAATTTTCTAGTCACATATTGCCAATCATTTAAACTTTATTAACTGACTCCATAAAAAGTATGTATTTTTATGTAGATTTGTAGTGTATAAGAAATATAGACAAACCAAAAAAAAGTAGTTACGAATCGTAACATACGATAAACAAATAGTCTTTCTATAATCAAATATATCTGAATTAATTTTGCACTTATTTTAAAATCACAATCGATGAATATTTATCTTCTCTTCTTTCATTATATATAGTGCAAATCGAAGTTATTTATTATTGATAGATTTGATATTTCATTATAAAATATAAATCAAAACTATTATTAGTGAAATTCACTGTAAAAAACAAAAACCACACATCGTGTGGAATTTAAAGACAGGAGTTTATATCGTTTCTTTAATTCAACGCCCACGAACGTATTTTGGTTGATTTTTTTATTTACCATTTAATTTCTATTATTTAACATAAAACAAAGAACAAAGCTGAATATTTTGAACACTGTAGAAAGAGAAGGTGTCTTTGTGTCGAGTGAATGAAGACATGTAGCACTTGTATTTGGTGTATAAAACTACTTCTAAGACAATACATTTAATGGTAACATTTAACATTGAAACGAATATTTATTGGTGTTTCATATTATTCTGCCGTTGAACTACACTATTCGCTATACCACAGAAAAAAATAATATTCCTAGTATTTTTTTTACCACCCGAAGTGGTTCAAACACGCGACTTAAAATGGTACACCACTCAAATCCTGATACGCAAAATGCATTATGGAAACAAATAAATTTAGTCGAATATGTTGCTTTAGCCAGCAAATAGGGTAATATAATAAGCCCCTTTCGTGCGTTGAATTACTTACATTTTGCGGAATATCTGTGGTTTGGGGATTGGATGAAAAAATAAGCTCTCTCTAGAAATAGAGTGGTCTATTAAAAACGACATTCGCGTAAAATATACTTGTTTATTAAAACAATGAAAAGCACTAACGGATGGTTTAGTTACGCAATTCGTAACAAAATGTCTTTATTGGATTTGATGTACATATATTCCAAAAGACTAGTTAATCTCTTTCCTATAATTATGAGGTGAAAGTACAATAAGACTTATATATACCCAATCTTTATACAACCGTACTACTTTAGTTGTCATGGAAATTAGTAAATTGTTTTGTTATTCATGGTAGCCATGCTTAAACCAAAAGCCACAGTTCGTAATCGATTGTCTGCGCATACATATATTCCAGATGAATGCGCATATATTCCAGAATATATGCGCGATGTACATATATTCCTGAAAACTAGTTAATCTCTTTTCTATAATTATGAGGTGAAAGTACAGTAAGACTTATATATACTCAACCTTTATACAACCGTACTACTTTAGTTTTCATGGAAATTAGTAAATTGTTTTGTTATTCATGGTAGTCATGCTTAAACCCAAAAGCTACAGTTCGTAATCGATTGTCTGCGCATAATAATGACGTGATAACTGATAATACATATGTGAGAGCTTAAATACATAATGGTCAATTATTTTACATACGTTTATCTAATACATACAGACTCATATATATTAAAAAACGTATCTTTTTTATATCCAATTATGGAAAGGTCTCTAATTTTTTCTCGAAATATACTATTTAGTTTCGTTTTCAGGGTCTTCACTGTCAATGGTGGAAAGGCATTACATTTTTTTTAAAATCCTCATTTGTACAAATTTCACTTTTATTTTAAATGATCAATTAATAAAATGGAAAAAAATGTTTAGTTACAAAGTTATTAAAATTGTGTTGCAAACTCTATTTTAAAATGTATGTATAATATCATTTTTACGACAACTGTTTAGTAAAGCACGATACTAAAATTACGTACAAAAGTTTCTGGCTAAAAGAAATATTGTTATCAAATTTTCAATTAAATAATTAATTTTAATAGATATGAAACATATAGATAGCTGGATTTTTTATTGACTTTCTAAAATACTGTTTGAATTTCAATGAATAATCAGTGTTTTGAAACTACTTGGTCAATCGGCTGATTTGTTGCCACATAAAATATTTATAGTAAATGTTTTAATAATCGAAAAGCATCTTAGCAAAATGCAATTGATATTTGTGCAATAAACTTCAATTCATTCAATGATACGCGGCTAAACTTTATTCAAAGACAAGTTTAGTTTAAAACTTTTATTAACTTGTTCTATTCGGTAGGTAGAGCAAGTGCAGCCCGAGTGGGAAAGCTTCGCGCGAGAAACTTTCGATAGGTAGCAAGCGAGCTTTCGAACATTACGCGATGATAGTTCTCAAACGAATGAGTTGCAGTTTTCCTCCAGGTTTATTATATTTGACTTATGCTGCGAACTATTTACGTACGTATCATTTGTAAAGTTTTCCATAATAGCTTTTTAAGTGACTCACTTGTGATTTTCTGAAAGCTGGACTGTTTTAAAACATACTGAAATGCGTTACACTTATAAAAACGTATGAAAAAATCAGAGTATGAGAGAATACGGATATTCTCTTGCTGAAGAAAAAAAAAATATCTTCATATAATAAAAATAATAAAAGATTTTTAGTACTTTTTCCACTTAAAATTTTATTTGATCAGGACCGGTTTCGCTCCTCACGAGCATTCTTCTTCATATCACATCTTCATAGCACATCTTCATATATAAATATATATATCAGGATCAAACATTCAAAAAGTGATTTGTCACAAAATTTGGAAAATGCCGTTTAATATCAGTTCTGATAGTCCATAATAAAATCTATGAATGGAAATCACAACTAGTAAATTTGAATCGTTAAAATTATGTACATTCACACGTATTGTGTCACTAACGACCCGGGTTTCGCCTTACGACATCTTCAGGCGTTCAAGTGCACGGGTGAACTTGAACTGACGCTTAGTAAATGAATGTTTCGTGTTTATATAATAAATAAATGTATGTATAAAGCCATTCTCAGACTCAGACCCATTCAGACTCAGTGATAGTTTGCATTGCTAAGAGGTCTTCAACTTTTTATCTATTTTCTTAGTTGTAATACCAATTGTTTGTCATACCTTGTTTTTCTTACTTAACTTTTGTATAAATATCACTGTTTCATTGTATTTCTTATCTGTTGGCAATGCTCACAATCAGCGAAACCGGTCCTGATCCAATAAATTTTATGTGGAAAAAATACTAAAAACGTTTTATTATATTATAATATTATGAAACAAGACGTTTTGGAAAGCCTGGATTATAATACGAAACGCTTTTTTATACTTTTTAATCATATTTAAGACGTTTGAATAATTATATTTTACTCCTTTTTAGAGCTAATCGTAGCAATATAGGAAATTTGAAGGAAAAGGAGGAGATTAAGAAATATGGAATAAAGCATTCCGCGAAACACTGAATCACGATATGGAACGAAAAAGATTTTATTTTCGGCATAATACGTCTTCGTTTATTTTTTTCATTTTGAGGGGAAAATGCCTTTACACCTCATTACACTGCCATGCTCATAAAACGACAGTTGGTACTTTCATTCACGTAGTAAATTTTATGTGAAGTCGCTTTACAATGTCAAAGTTTCAGCATAAATTTAAGAATAAAAAAGAAAATTAATCGGGTCTATTATTTTTATTAGTTTATTTTTGACCGGGTATAAATTCGTACTTAAGCAAACATTTGCGAAAGTAGTTGTCTGAGGATGTCTCTGAACACGTGTCACATTTTGTAACACAATACGTGGAATAATCAAAGTTATTTTTATTTTATATTGGGTATAAAGCCATTTCATTATGACCCATTTACGTGTGATTATTTATGGATAACCTAAACAAGAGTTCTTTTACGAGAACGAGTTGTTGTTCAGTTTCTCAAACTCAGAGAAGGTAAACATAGAAAGATAATGCTAGAACAAGAAGAGTTGTAAGCTAATTGCGCTCGCTACGCCCCCGTATATTAGATTGAATGGACAAGAGGAAATGTTATTCATTTCTTTCAACACAATCCCTTTTTTCATATCCTTACATTTTTTATTCAATGAAAGCTTCGGCAACTGAATAGCAACCAGTTTGTTTAAAAACAACGTCTGTTGAGATTATTGAAAGCAGGGCGGGTATGGTCGGCTTAATGCAGTCTTTAACTAACTAAGAACAAATTGTCAAAGATCAATAAACAATTTAATATTTGCTGTTGTTCTTAAAAACCTTCTTTTTAATAGTGATTTTATGTCGTGTAAAATCTTTTAAATTTGATGTAAATATAAGTTTCTGACTTCTTGCAATTATAGAAAATATTATATTGAGTTTTAAACTTGAGAAACTCAATTTCAAAAAATGGCCGAGTTCTAAGCCGATGATATGTCATATAATAGAAAATTGTTGTAATAAAAACCTCTACGCATGGCAACTTTTATGTCAGAAAATAGTGTAATCCCTTGAAGTCGGTTCTAATTGAATCAATGAAATAACAAGTATTATTAGAAACATCCCAAGACGTATATTTCGCAGTAAAATGACTCACAAGTGACGCGCTTACAATTAGGAAGAGATATTTCGTATCTGCCAAATAGTAAAAAAAACAAGATGTGCAAACATTTATTGATGTTCAACAGACGCTATACAAAAATAGGAAACTAACTGACGTGCCGGAAAAGTTTTCCACGTTTATATACGTCATAATAAGGGTGTTACAATGCCGGTATCACTGAAACCGATGTCCCGGTAATTTGATTGTTTTTTTTCAATACGGAAATACCAGTATTATATAGTTTATTTATCTCTAAAATATTATTTCGCAGCGATTGTTAAATGGCTATCGATCAAAGGGGGCTTTTTCTGAACTAATTCACACAAATATCAAATCAATATTGACAGATTAATATACTGGCCTTTTAGGGGTTGTTGTTCTTATTCAAAGAAACATTTTTTTTATGTATTTACGATAGTCAGCCTTTTCTGTTTTAAGATGAATTCAACGGTCTACGGAGAAATCTATAATTAAGACAAATTGTTAAATTTGAATCGTTCGAATAATGTACATTCTCACAGATTTTGTCACTACAACGACCCGGGTTTCGCCCTTCGGCATCTTCAGGCGTTCAAGTGCACGGATGAACTTGAACTGACGCTTAGTAAATGAATGTTTCGTGTTTATATAAGAAATAAATGTATCATTGAGTTTGAGACAAATTATAATTTACTTATTTGTAAACATTCCCGAAACTGATAAAATATATTTGAATAAAATTTTAAAAATATTCTAGTTGATAAAGGCATTTCTTACTAATAGTTTACTGTATACAAAAAACAGGTAGCCAGTGACTTGCTGAAACAGCGACGTATTTATTATCTTACAATAAATTGATAAATCTCAAACAAAATAACTAATTTAGTTGTGAAAGTTTTATTAAACTGAAAAAAAAATACAATAATATTAACCACTTTTAGGGTGTTCACTGTCAATACTTGGTGGAAAGGCATTATATTAGTAAAAACACAATAATCCTTTGTACTTCATTCCACTTTATTTAATATGTCAGGACCGGTTTCGCTCATTACATCAGTTGACGATGCTCGTAATGAGCGAAACCGGTCCTGACATATTAAATAAAGTGGAATGAAGTACAAAGGATTATTGTGTTTTTACTAAATAATATTAACATAAGCTTTCTTCGGGTTTTATTGGACATTCAAAGTTATATATATAGTTATTAAATGTTGAAATAGTAAATATAAAATAAAGAATAGTTAAATTTAAAAAAAGGATTGGTGCTATTAATATTTTACTTATCGTAAGTACTGACTGCTGATTATATCTGAAAATAAATAAATAGTGCATTTTGGTCGAAATAAATGTATTTATTTATTTTATAAGCATGCAAATAGAAAACTAAGGAATTCTTAACTGAAGCGGAATGATTTTAAAATTCTATAAGGCTAAAAAAAATACCCTTTTACAATGGAGTTTAACCAAGTAAATGCCAATTCAATCAATGAACTAGATTGTATCAATTACACCAATGTTTGTTTATAAGTCACTTAACAATTCGTCTTAATTATTAATATCTCTGTAGACCGTAGCACTAACCTTTTAGATGATATTTAATTTTATATCGATTTTAACCCTTCCCTTACTATGCAAAAAAAGCACAAACTCCTGAGCTGTGTACTCGTTACACATCAGGCAAACGGGAGTGAATCATGACAATTATATGTAGTACTGCTGTAGTAGTGTTATATAATTGTCATGATTTACTCCCATTTGCCTGATGCGTAACGAATACACAGCTTAGAAGCTTGTGCTTTTTTGCATAGTAAGGGAAGGGTTAATATGAAATGTCTGAATATAGTTATTATACCTTTGTGCAATATCGAATACCGGTATTGGTGTATTCGTTCAGTATTACAACCCCTAATCACAATGTATTATATCATATTTAATTTGAACCGATATCTGCTTTGGTACCTAGATACTTCGAAACAATCAATCAGAAAGACTCGGGGCCAAGCGAGATCGTGTAAAAGTTATGAAATCTAATTATCGTTATTGTGGAGTGAGTTGCCAAATAGACATACAAACATGCCTGACACATACAAGTAAACCAACATCGCCCTAGTTGAATATTCCGTCTAACCTCACGAACGAAATGATAGATAGCTATCCATTTACCAGCATTAAATCCTGAATAGCTAACCCGACAGCAAACAATTATGTGTGTTTCCATGAATGCAAAGGCGAGAATAATCTTAAGTATGCGATGAATTTCTAAGCATTGAAAAAACATCGAACAGATGAGAATGATAAACTTTTTACGTAGTAGCGGAATTTGCCAATCTGTCACGAAATATGAAGAAGCTTTGTGTTAAATTTTAATGAAGAACCAATTATTTATATTACTGAAAACGGCTATCATATATTTGATTTTTATAAATACGTTTTAAACACCTGAACCATTTCATTTTAATAAATACAATAGCAATTCTTAAAATTGCTGTCGATTTTGTAAAAGCATACATACTTACTACTTGGAATCGGCTTAATTATTATTAAGGTTTTAATTTTATTGATGAGTCATTTTATATCACTGTGTCAAAATTTTTGATACTATAATTATGTGTGTAATTACTTTTACTACTTTAACTCTATTACTCTTTGATGATTTTTTAATTACATGTTAGAGGTGTTAAACATTTTAATTTGTGTTATTTTAAAGTCATTTATTGGTAATTTCTACTGTAATTTGTAAATTATTTTCAATGTCAATTTTTTATTACACCTTTTCATTGAAATTTGTCTTTGTATAAAAAGAACCGTTAAATTTTATTTTTATTTATAAGTTGACAATGCTCGCCATGAACGAAACCGGTCTTGATCTTAATAATTAAAAGTGGAAATTAAGTACAAAGGAATAATGTGTTTTTTCTTAATTTTTAAAGTTTTTCATTTTTTATTTGTGTTTATTTAAGTATCAGTACATCTGCAGAGTTTTTTAAAAATATTTTTTCCACTGTTATTAAATTGACGGAATCTTTGTTAACACAAAGTTGGCTAAATTCACGCGGAAAATTAGTATGAATAAAGTATTTACTTACAGTATAAATAAATTGACCTAATTCAATATAAAGAAAATATAAAAAGGGAAAAATCTTCATTAATGTATCTTACTTAATTAAAAATATGAAAAAAAAAATATTTTAAACGTAACATACAAAACATAAACAGAAAAAAATAATTTTCTAAACAAATATCTATTCATGAAGCGATATAAAAATTTAAAAACAGATTAAATTATTGCAAGTGAAATCTTGTATAGGGATTAACGCAGCTATGTTATCTCCCGCTGGAAAAAAGCTTCCATATTCAAGTAGAGTTCTGCCTGAATGGATCGTATTCAACAGCCTGAAAAGCTTCGAGTTTTAACAACATCATAATAAATAATTAAACTGGAATGAGCCGCTTAAGTTTGCTTCATCCGGTAGGCTTTTTGTCCTCGTTCGGTACCACATTACATCTCACTAACGACATCCCAACTCTCAGCAGTAACGTCAATTAGTGAAAGGATTTCATCAGATATTTAATCTATGAAATATCGAAAACTTTCGTCTATGGAAGATATAAAAAAAGAATTCTTCATTCGCAGTAATTCGTTAAAAACTATTCAACCGGTAGAATAAAATACGAGCATATTGAAATAATATACATTTTCACTAGACAAATATTTAAACTTAGGTTTTTATATGAACTGGCTAACAAAAAAGTTTTTTATACATGCTAAGTTAAATATAACACAGTTTTTAAGTCGTGCAGTAAATTTCAAATAATTTGTTATTTCAGCATCTTGCCATCGTCATAACGACACAAGAGATAATTTTGTTTATGTTTTGTTTCATCGTAAATATGTCAGGTTCGACGAGTGATCAACGCGCTTGTCTTTTGTGATGAATCTCACGAGCTCGAGAAGTACTGGGAAGTACAGATTGCATTTTTTGCAATAGATTTATCGACTTCTGTTCGAAGGCATGGGCGTTTGTAATTTCTACTAGTTCCTTCACATCCTTTCAATATTAAAAGAACGGGGCAAAGCTAGAGCGATTAACTAACTAATCCTGCCCTTCTAACATCCTTTCTATCCCTAATCTTTTAAAAAAAGAGAGGTCGAGCAACTGAGTAAATAACAAGCAGTTTTTGTAGAAGAAAAACTCTTGTCGAGATACTTCTATTGAAACGCTGTATGCTCCACTTTGGGAGCGGACATGAATTCAATTAAACTCATTTTTTTTAAAAAATAATAAATATTAACGTGAACGTACGATTCTATACATAACCCAAATCACTTTAATCAAAATATATATTTAGATAAACCTATCAGCTATTATCTTTGACTGTGATGTCAACTTCAACGAGACATTCGTTTTGTATAGATAGACAATAGTGGCTCACTGACTTCACTCCACTTCATTGCAGGCAGCGTTTGAAATGAGAGAATTGTGCACATCTGCCAGAGCAATGCAAAATGTATTTGTGATTGTGTTTAGTACAGTACATACTAACATCATTAAAAACGTTAATCTAGGGAAGAATTAGTATCAAATCTGCTTACAAAAATTTGATAATCTTATCGTAGGAATTAGAATATATACCTTATCTATCGATATAATTATATCATTTTTCTATATCTTATCGAGAAGTATTCATTTTTCAATAAAAAAATCTGTGTCCACTCATTGCTAAGCACCTAAACAGAAGTTTTTCTTCAAGGACTGCGTAGTTAGCTTATAGCTCTTGTAACCCACCGTTTTTAAGATCAGATGGAAATGAGATTTTTTTTGAAATCAATAGCATCGATGACTTTGAACAGAAATCCATAAATCGATAGACAAAGCAATATAATATGAAACTCTCTATACTGGAATTTAAGCCAATGGGACAGTAAGTTAACGACTTTAACCCATCGGCTAAAGGCCCGGGAATTGTAATAATGTTAAGTACCGATGCATTTGTGACATTCTTTGTGTAACAAAAAACAATGTAATGTTTCAAAGAAATGAAACTGTCAAATAAATATATACTAAACAATTTCATTCGTTTAAATTGTGAATATTTGCAAACGTTTTGCTATTAACCATTTGGGTTTTGCAAAGTTCAATGATGAACTTAAAAAGGCGATTAGTATACAGTTTGTATCGTGGATATATAAATAAATAATTGAGAGAAAATATTATCATATAGTTTAAAAGTTTTTGATGGCGGTCTGAATTAATTTTACTATTGATTTGATATTAATGATTTCGATTCTTAATTGGGGAAAAAATCGCTAATTACACCCTTTTTGGGTCTTCAAAATTACATATAATCATAAGATTCCATCATCAATAGAAAGTAACATACAATAAAATATGTACAATCTGGAAATCTTTAAGCTACACAGAATTCTTTCAGATGAAGACTGAGCGATAGATTCATTTCCATATAATACAATACATCTGACATGCAAATGCAACCTATATTTAGAAAGACAAACTTGTTTCTTAGCACTGCCTATTTATTTTCACATCCAGTGTTTCCTAGCATAAGAATTTAACAAGGCATAAATATTTGACAATTTTGTTTTGTCAATACTATTTAATGAGTTACTGAATGAGCTTATTAGATATTTCTAACATAATATTTATGAATTTTGTATCACTGCTAAATGATATTGTTTATGTTATGAAAGGAGGATTCTCAAAGCAGATATGAGTATATTTTGCAAGGTCTACGTTATTTGCACAATATCTTGGTGTATTTATGTTTCTTCATTTCTCATCGGTATTTTCAACAAATTTATTCAACTTCCTGTGCTGCTGTGTGCTCAGAAGCGATCTTCTAAAGAATCCCGAGTTCTGTTAGTATAAAGAAAAGGTCAAACCCATGGAAAGTCCAATGTAGCATACAATTTTTACGTTTTTATTATTTATATTTTCGGCATTCTTAGATTTTTAAAACGATATCGGAATGTTATTGCAAATGCAGTTTTACCAAAAATCTGTTTGTTCAATTTGTTTTAGTTAATATTTTTATTGAAAAACTATTTTCCATATTAAGAGCTATACAGACATTAACACTAATACAAAAAAGATTTGGGTTAAAAATATGTAGCTAGAAACTGTTTAATCTAATTCGAAGCATATTATTTGATTTGCGTGACTTGCAAAATTGTTTTTTTATTATGTGAAATCAATTTCTCACATTGAAGGTATCGCAGCTAATACCCTTAATAATTACAAAAGCTCTGAAAGGAGCGTTTGAGTCAGCGGTTAAAAGTTCGGTAGGATAATCTCCCGATACAGCGACCACTCTTCCTTTGAAGCGAAATGCTTTATTCGGTACGATGGTTCTACGCTGCGGACACCACCAACCCGAAGCTTTCAGAGCTGGGAGCTTTTGATCGAAAATATTCACACATTTATCAGATTTGCGAAAACCAGCTGTCCCTTGTATAATATTTCAAAGTGATATTTAACACACAATCCCCATTAAGCTTGTAAAAAAACACATTACATATTCGTTATTTGAGCTATAATTTATTTACTCACAGAAAAGCATGCGTGTTTAATTGGATAAATTTATATTTGACCACATTTACAATTTAAATTTTAAAAACGAAAATTTGTTTGTTTTTTTAATATTTTTTAAAACAAATAATGAAAATAAATATGTATATAGCATATCAATATTCCACTATTTTTAATAATAAACAGAATCGGTTTTACACTCAAATCATATCGATTGTGGAAAGGAAAAAAGACGTAACCCACAGTTTTTTCAAAACAGCTTTTTTTCGATAATCGCAATGTATCCAAATTGATAAAAGTTCTATCAAAAGGATTTAAGCTGTAAATGCCGAATTAGTATCTTAATTTAGCTTTTAAGTTTGAAAAAAGATGAGCTTGTGAAAATTGAAACCAAGAATAAAGACTTAAAAAAAGGTTTTTCGTATACAATGTCTTTAATTAATTTTAGATTATGTCAATTAAACACAAGTATTGAAGTCCCGTGCACTTCTTGGTTGTGTTTATTTTATAATTTGCCAAAAATCATCAAAAAACGTTTTTTGTGCCTCTTGTAAAATTTTCTATGTGTGGGTTACGTCCTTTTTCCTTTCCATAGTCGATATATAAATGTTTTTTTCCTAATAATTTAAAAAGAGATGTTTTCAATCGTAGAATGTAAGCAATAGTAAATTGACTAAAGAAATAAAAAATAATAAATGAACGGCAGGCAAAATAAGGTTTTGAAAACGTATGTATGTATTACATACACGTCTTATGGCAAAACTTAAAACCAATAAATTTGAAAAGAATCAAGATGGCAAAAAAACGTATTGGATTTGGGGTAGGATATATAATAGCCAGTTCTAAATATGAATCCTATTCTCGGCAGCGGTGTGAGTAAAACCTTTTATAAAAAAATATGATAAAAGCTACTTAACGCAGCTTAAAATACACGAGTTGAAAATTAAGTGCGCAGAGATGCTTTAATGGCCGACAGGAAGCCGACCGAGACCGTTAACTTCTACGGTCACAATAAATTCCAAATTAATGACATTGTGAAATTTTTGAAACGCACGCGGCCGTCTGTTGGATTAATACACGGGAACTCCTCGGCTTTGTAACCTAAAAATAATGAGGCGAGATCGTCACAAACTGTAACGCGAAATTTATTCGTCAAAAGAGTCGTTAAGTACAAACGAAATGAATGAGATTTCGCAAAACTAAGCGGTCGACAGATTAGGAGCGCGGGGATGTTACCCGCTGCGCGTTTCCCTGGGATTCGGATGTTGTTTGTGAATTAAAACGCTGTCCACCCATAGAGATAAGCATTCAAAGACAAAGGGATACTGTAATCTGGATTTTAATGCGGTCTACCAAAAAAAAATGATTACTTACAGAACTTTTAAACTGATGTTTTATCAATTTTATTCGCATTTTTAGAGTTTAATAGAGAACACTAGATCCCATTGTGTAATGAAATCGTGAACTGGGATAAAAAAAAATACCAATAAAAAAATATAATACTGTGTTATTTTAGAATCACTTATAATGTAATTGGCAATTTCTTTTCAATGCCAATTGTTGTTTACAACTTTTTATTGTTGTATAAATAGCATTGTTAAATTATAATTCTTATCAGTTGTCAATGCTCGCAATGACCGAAACCGGTCCTGACCTATTTAATACAGTGGAATGAAGTACAAAGGAATATTGTGTTTGTATTAATAGAATGCCTTTCCACCAAGTATTGACAGTGACAACCCTGAAAATTAATAAAAAAATAATATACAACCATAAGCCAGGCTATTAAATACAATTATTCTCTTATCAATCGATAATGTTCGTCGTGAGCGAAACCGGTCCCGATCTTAATAAATTAAAGTAGTTACTACAAATGCATATTCAATTCCTTTTCACCAAGTATAGACATGAACACCCAAAAGTGATCTATTCAATGCAATCAACACTACAACGTTTTTTTTAAATGGTCATTATTATTCTTTAGAAGTGAATTATTTGGCATATTTTTTCAGTTCTGTAAATGATTTCTAGCTAGATTTTATTATTTTTTAAATCTGGGTTCGAAAACCCGATTTTTAGCAAAATTTCCGACATTCGAACGCCGCTTTTTTTCAACTTAGTAACCCGGCTTCAAACTGAAATTAATAAAACGATTTCATATATAGTTTCATAGCGAGTAAATGAAGACGTTGAAAATATTATATTTAGTTTGAATTAATTCTTAACTAATTAACATTCTCAATGTGTAAACACGTACATTTCTTGTGAAGCATCACACCCTAATAAGGTAATCCGAGATTCTAGGAGTTATATCACTCTCTTTTGGGAGTGGGTTATATTGGAAAAAAGACACCTAAAGGTTCAGATAAGAGGTGACTGATTATGAATGTAAAAAATAAAACTATACTATCAATTATACAAAATACTAAAATTCATTTAAATCTTACGAAAGAAGTTTTTCTCGAGTTACATTTAAAAACAAATCGAGAAAATTACCTCAAACTTCTTCGAGAACTGAAGTATTGTGAATTATTTTGTAATATAAACTTATCACAAGTCTTCATCGAATAATGTTCAAGGACAGACTAATGATTTTTCGCGACTCCGTTTTTACTAGTGAAGCACTTTTTGAGAGACTATCGAGGTATATTACGAAATCTTGGAATAATTCCATTTTGTTGATATAAGCAAAACAATGTAAACAGTTTATCTGCTTTGACAAATGGTTTACATTATTATTTTTAATTTATTCATTTATCAGTAAAGCCATTATAAGAATTTCAAGAGATTCATTGGGTTGGGACATTTAAAGGCTTAGTTATTATATTTCATTTTTTATCCCAATGAAACCATAAACGAAACTAAGATTTTGTATAATAATATTGAATATAACAAATGAATACAGAAAGGGGCATTATTTTTTAATAGTGTCTAATTCAATTTAAGTTCAGTTTAAAAAATTTCAAAGTATCAAAAATTTATTGAATTATACCGTTAGTAGTCTAATAGAAGAGATCCGAAATTCAATCATGTGTATTTTGAATTTAAAAAAATATTTAAAAAAGGTTATAAGGTACTTTCGATGGATTCGGCGGTAACATTGTGGTAGTTCATTTTAATATAAAATAAAATAATTTAGATTATCTCACGTATTGTGTTACAAAATGTGACACGTGTTTCGCCTCTTTCAGAGGCATCCTCAGACAACTACTTTTGCAAATACTTGCTTAAGTACGAAGTTATAAAATGGCTGGGCGTTAATTATTGCACGTCAAATCATGAGCCGACCCGCGTTAAAACTACTGCATATGTTTGATCACGCGTTTATAATATGCGAAACATTGTTAACGAAAAATATTGCATGTTTCGTAGTAAACGTATTGACATTAACAAGTTTTACTTTTTATTACAGATTTTTTATAAAGCCAATCGTCCAAATAAGACCATCGGATGAAGTAATTTCAAACTACTATACCACCAAATATGGAGAAAATACTTATATATTGATAAAAAAAGCTCATCTCCGATAAAGTATATTACAAAAACGATTCAAATAAAGAGGGCGACATTGAAAGTGCCAGGAAACAATTCCAATCGTATTTCTATCGTAATTTAAAAAAGAAATATAAGTGAACGAATGTCATTTGCTGTGGGTAATGTTCCTGTCGTTTTTGGCACCTGTTCCAAAGTAAGTAATGATTTTTATATCGAATTATGTTTTCCATTTCCTCCTTTCGTTCTTCATATCCGCTCGGCGATCATTTTGCGTTTATCTTATTTTCCCACGGCGGATAAGCAAAAGATTAATGGAGAACGGCTTACTTGGAATAAGAAGGTATTATCTGAATTGGCAGTTGGTGAATTCTAACGACGCCAATCGAACACACAGACCAGCGGTCTTCAAGCTGGCACTGGAGCTCATTGTGATTCATGGACCATATAAATGTACAGTGATATATAACGAGCATATAAACACCTAATAGAGTTTATTTCAATAGACGTTTTTCTTCGAGAGCAACTTGTTACTCAGTCTCTCAATCTATATCTTTCGAAGAGAGTAGGGATTGATGAATATAGTTAAGAGATGAGACAATAGTTGTGGAAATAATTTTAGATATTTGCCTCCTTTTTCGTTCCGTTTTAGGGACTAGTTTTGTGAAAAGGTGTTTAAAAATCACAAACTTCTTTCACATTTTCGATTGTTTTGGCAGTAAATCTGTGGAGGCTCATTTCAAATAATATATTTTTTTTACTTTTAGGGTGTTCACTGTCAATCTTGGTGGAAAGGCATTATATTAGTTAAAACACAATATTCCTTTATACTTCATTTTACGTTATTTAATATTTCAGGACCGGTTTCGCCCATTACGAGCATCGTCAACTGATAAGAAATATAATTTAACAATGCTAAATGTTATTTTAGAATCACTTTTAATGTAATTGGTAATTTCTTTTCAATGCCAAATCCTGACATATTAAATAAAGTGGAATGAAGTACAATTTTTAATAACTTTGTTACTCTACTTGTATTACAAATTATGGCACGTACTTAGCGTTTTTAAGAAGCATCATCAAACAGAATATGTAAAGGTTTACGAATCGATTGAACACGTACATCCATTGACGAAATATTATTTCTATATAGTGGGATTTGAGCTCATGCGTATTTTTGTAACTTAAATAATTTCATGATAAACAGATATGTAAGTTAAATGTAAATTATTGAAAAAATCAATTCGTAGTCAGAGTAGGTTTTTTAATTAATGTCGAAGTCGGAGACGTATTTTGTTTACCCAACTCCACAGCCCTGTTGAAAAATAGTGGAATTGTTAATATAAGTTTATGTTTTTATAATAATAAACTGGGGAGAGCTTTGGTTTTAGGATAACATATCATTCAAAAAGTGTTAAGCTCCATTAATATCGTTAAAGAATACTGGCAATATAAAGTCATAACACACAGCTCGATTGCTTTTTTGACAATAACTGAGTTAACTGCTTTTGAAACTTTAAATGACTTATGTAATATCAGGATACACAAAAACTCAAAATAAATAATAAACCCTGAAGCTTAGTTTCACGTTGAATATAATTTACCGATAATTTCAAAACTACGTTATAAGCTTTCTTAATAATAGAACTTTGAAGAATGAGCCTTTTCTGATAATTAATTAAATTATATTAGAGAATGTTGATATGGAAAGCCTTCAGAGTTGTTTTAAATATAACACTAGGGAGAAAGCATAATACAAATTCAATATATAAATAAATTGTTTATAACATGAAATAATTACTTCCAGTAAATATTTTGAAAACACATAATTAAAACTATGTTCTATTAATTTTAAGCAAAACAAATTCTATTAAGAAAAACTCAATATTCCTTTGTACTTATTTTCACTTTTATTTACTAAGATCAGGACTGGTTTCGCTCATGGCAATCATTATTAATAGTGTTATATTAAAATTAAAATAATAAAAGATTTTTGGTACTTTTTCCACCTAAAATTTATTTGATCAGGACCGGTTTCGCTCCTCGCGAGCATTATCAACTGATAAGAAAAATAAATTCAACAATGCTATTTATACAAGTTTAATTGAATCATGTAATGGCTATATGCTACGGCTAGGGAGCGGATATGGTTTAAAAAATAAAACACAGCACCCCTATGTATTTAAACTACGAGCCGCCACTTAAAGTAATGGATATGTAAATTGTGCATTTTCTTATCGATATATGTCATAGTCATAAAAGCTACAGCATTGAACTCTCTTAAGCGAAGAAGTCAATCGATTATTTTTGATGCACAGTTTTTGTGTCAAACAGTTCAAGCGTTCTGCTTTATTAATAAACGGATCAATACATCATGAGTGTGAGTTCTTAGAGGAATTTTGGTACTGACCAAACCTTTCTTTTCTGTTATTACTCAGTATTAATTGTGACATAACTTGCTTATGAATACTACCGTTAAAAGCAGCGATAATATTAACTTAGATGTTTCCAAAGCCATAATGAATACGTTTATTGCATGGACTGTGGAAATAGTTGGCAAAATTAGATTTTCAACTGCGAACGGAACCGCAAGACTCTGGAAATTTTGACTGACTCTGTCAAAAGTTCTTCCAGCACCAATATTTCAAAACGATTGCTGTGGCCGTAAGACTGGCAGCTAGAACTATTTGAAACATAGCAGATGAAACCATTAACACTGAGTGATTTACTATGTTCAAAATACTAAGCTTATAATTAAAATAAACAATAAACTTATATGAGAAATATTTGTTTCTACAACTGCTTAAAGTTTATATCACAAAACTAAAATGCGACATTTTTTGTCAATGCATTCCGTGAGAATTTTGAGAAAATACTGATACATTCATACAATTCTTGTTTATACGACTAGTATACTTTAATATTACTATCAAATAACAGTTTTACCTGTCAACATGCTATAACGATGCGCAGACAGACAGAGAGAAAGTGTGTATTTGCTGTGAATTTAAAATTCACTCGTTTGAAAAAAAGCACTTACGCCCACACATACTTCTCTCTTGTGCTGTGTGAAAATATATACTGTTATAAAATTAGACTATCAATGAACACGCTATCTTAAAATTGATAAGTCAAGAAGAAAAGAAAACTTGTTTTCAAACAAAGATAAACGCAGTTCATTTTCTGAATTTTAACTTTTTTAATTTTAAAAGTAATTTTTAAATCGACTCATCTATGTATTAAGGGGATTTAATATTTGAGTAAATGAAACCATCAATTATTTACGTCTAAAAAACTATACGGATCATTAAAGAAATAAGCCATTCGTCGGCATTGTACTTTAAATCATGTTTTTTTTTTATATATATGGATTTTTAAGCTCTAGACTGCGTTACATACGGATTTTTATAAATATATTTGAAGTAAAAATTGAAAAAAATTCTTTTTTCTAGAAATAAAAAAGGGTTTAGAAGCTGATAAGCAATACAATTAAATAAACACAAGCAAAAATAAAATTTTACATACTAGATACCACAATCAATCAGATTTTAAATATTCCGATCCATGAATAAATCTCTAATTAAGATGTGATTTGTTTTTCGAAAGCTTATATTGAGCTTTGGAACAAAATTACAAGTAGAATATGAACGTATTTCTTTCTCAATTTCGACAAAGTGTGTATATATTTGGTTTTGTAACTAGTCGCCTCATCTATACGAAATTCAAATTATAAACAACCTTTTAAGAGCAATACCAATAAATTTGAATTTAACATGTCAATTTGTTGTTTCTTTCATAACAAAACATATTTATTATAAAAAAAAAACTACAACCATTTATTATACATACGTACATTAATATAGCGATAAAGTTGACGAAACTCATCATAAATCAACAATGCTTTAGTTTGAACTTGTCTGGGCATAGTCTACAATTCTCCGTACGAGATATTTATCATAAAAATCTTCCCTCTCGGTGGTCATTTATAATTCAGGAGGGATAATAGGTAAACAATGTCTGGCAAAGCTTGCGGTCAGACGTATTACTTGAAATCCCGACGAATAATATATTTCAACACCAGAATGATATGGGACGCTATGTGTATCCCATAATGTAAGGCTATCGAGGGTTGGTTCAGTTGGTTGTCGTATGAAGTGGGTCGCTGGATTTGTGAATATTAGAATGAAATATAAAACCAAAGAGAATATTTTATCAAGTGTGCAGATTTATCAAAAACTAATTCATTGTTATATTATTTTTGAGATAGTTTTATCAATCTTCTAAGGAAAATGTTAATTGCGCGTATTTTGAAGTATGCAAAAATAACATTTCATTATTAATAAAATTGGAAGAGTAGGGGGAAGTTTTCAGACATCACAAATATACATACTGGGATTTGAACCCGTGAGTAACGTCGCGTAAACCAGCGATGTTGACCACAGCACTGCGAATCCAATAAAAAAACAGGGCATAGCGGGAGTGATTAACTAACCACTGGCCTTGTCTTAGCTATATCCTGTCTATCTCTACTCTCTTTAGAGAAAAAAAGAGAAATTGAGCAAATGAGTAACAAGCAGTTTTCAAAGGGAAAATACTTCACTTTGGGAGCGAACATGGATAAAAAAAATATGTATACAGCAATCATTATACGTACTTTCGTTGAAAGATACGCAGTTTTGATAATGAAAATGCACCACAGAGCTGGGCAGAAAGGTGTAAAAATATGTCATATGCTTTATTTACACGTTTTTCTCTGCGATTAAACATTTTCAAATAATAAAGTTACGTTTTGAGAAGAAATGATAAATACTAACTTGTAAATTCAAGGACCGTTTCCCGTTATGTGTATGCATGCATCCGCCGTTTCACGGTTGCCTCCGATAACACAATAACTAACCAGAAAATAGGAATCAAATAAATCCCGTTCTCCATATGATTTTGAAAGTTTATCGAACGCCTTCAAGTTGACCATGGTTAAAATCAGTTCAGCGTGGCTTATTGGGCTAATATGAAGACAGGTCGCAGTAAACATCTCTTCTCATTCTTATAGTAAGATATCTTGAGAAATCATGATAATAGTTAAAATCTTGAAATATAAGATAAGGCCAAATTGATTCGTGGAAAACAATTCACAATATTCCACCCATCTTTCGTAAAATTGAAATATTGTAACACATTTTTCGATAAACTTACTAAATTTAATTAAACTCACAATTTGAAAGAAATGGGTTTCATTCTACATTAAATATTAAGGTAAGTTTTCAAACGCTTGGGAAAATTTATGTTACGAATATAATAGCCTTGTTAGTGTCAAAGATTTTTGAAAACGCCTGTAAATTGCGTCGGGGTAGTTTAACGATATTTTCTAAGGGTGAATATTTCGGAAGCAGACAGTTTTTAATGAGACGAGATGTCTACACATTTTATAGTTGTGACTACATATCATACAAAGAGATACCGATGACAAAAGGTATTGATTGGATAAATACAAAGCTATTATTTATTAGTATACCTTCTACGCTTATATTGTAATACAGAAGAGATGAATAAAATAAAATGGCCATGCACAATATTATTAGTTATATTTTTGTCAAATTGAAAAAAATACGTTTGTACGAAAACTTCATGGACGACTGTGAAAATGTGAGTAAGAATCACGAATGCGATTACAAAAATCAGGGCTGAGAAGAGTTTAAAATTACGAAAATAAATAATGCAGAAATACTTCTCCGGAGCTTAGTTGACGTCTTGACATTTAATAAAAAAAACAGGTGGTTTCCCACTATTAAATATATTTTATATAAGATTTTCCCTCCAAAAACAACTCATGAATATTGCACAGTTATTGTTTATGTATAACTCCCGCCTTTTTTCTGTTTCTACCCATAGAGTCCAAGAAGAAGAAAAAATCTTGTGATTTGTAATTAAATGAGTAAAGAATTAGAATCAATGCTAGGTTGTAAATAAAATCTGGCGATACAGTTAGTCTAAACTAGGGCATCTAGTCCCGGAGCATTTATTTAATCCCGGGATTTCGGGATTGACAATTTTTCCAATCCCGGGATAGAACATTCATCGTGAAATCGTGAAGAAATTCGGGATTGAAAAACTTAATTTAAAATGAAATTTTAAAAAATTATCTCTTCCCGGAATTTCAAAATATTTTGTCACTGACCAATTTCGAAAACCTACGAATTTGCGGAATCGCCAAAATGTGGACCTTTTTTTTATATATTTAAGCGAATTTCTAAAATTAATTTTCAACAACTTTTCTAGAATTTCGCACTTCTTAATTCTGAAATCCCGGGATTAGTACTTTAAAAATCTCGGGATTGGATCTTCTATTCTGAACGTGCTTTTCAAATAAGCTAAATACATGTCACAACTATAGATCAGTTTTAAATGTATGGTTTAAAAAATATATATATACTATTTACATCTACGAAGTACTTAAATACAAAATACAAATAAAAGGTGTTTAACTATACATATTCTTAAAGTCAAAAATAGCTCATTGTTGCCCAATAACTGGAAAGGTAGAAATATTAATAATTATGTTTATTCATGTAAGGGAAATTAGGGAGTTATTCTGTATTTAGAACGGTACCAGCGGCATGACATCTAAAATCCCCCACATAATATTACGCAAGCGAGCGATAAGGAAATGCACATTTAATATTTGCTATGGGACTAATTCTATGGTATGTAAAGGATCGTAATGTTGCAAACCCAGCACTGTGTTTATACAATGAAGAGGTCGGAGGGGTATGGCTCTGTAAAGACCCACGTGTTAATTCAACCTCAACTTGGCGTGTTTCACTGTTGAAACAATGGCTACTCTACCCCTAACTTCCACAATTCAAGGAAACGCGATTAATAACATTTGAATATCGTCACCTTACAGTAGGGATTGCAATACCGGTATTAACGAAACCGGAATCCCGGTATTTATGGTATGTCGGAATTGAATATAAACCAAAACCTAATTTCGAATTTACAGAATAATCATCAAATAGCTTTGTATACGAACAATTGAAATATTTAAGATTTCACAATAGCTGTATCAATAATGATAGTTTTTGGTGCCTTTTTTTTAAATGATGTGTTATTATTTTAAGAAACAATAAGTAACCTATTTAAGAAAATTACACGATATATTTTTTAATTGCTTTATTTTATATGTAAAGTATTCACAATACCGATTTTGATTTATTCACTCGGTATTGAGATCGTAATTGGATTTTTTTTTCTTAATTACAAAAATAATAATACCGATATTGATAAATGTTTCCGATATTGCAAACCCTAACTTAGAGTGCAAGGCTTATAGCACACAAATAAATGTTTAGATTAAAATATCCAAAATATTTTATATGTTTCGTCGTTTGGTCGCCCGCTGAGATTTAGTCGGATAGAGGAGTGTTGCTCAATCGGGGGTCACAGCAAGGGGACCACAGAGAAAAAATAATTTTAGGGGAGCCACAACACAGTTTTTGGGGGCCACACACAAGATTTTTAGAAAAATAAATCCGTTAATTTTTGTTTTTTAAAAATAGGAAATTCTGGGAAACGCTAAAAAAGAATCTCGCGTCTTTTCGTTTTGAGAAAATCCCAAAATTCTTGGGTATTTCAAATTGACCAATGACAACATTTTTTTCCGAAAAACTTCAAAACAGGTGCTGGGGGCTACGTAAAAATGTGAGACTCAAAAGGGGCAATGGACCCAAAAAGGTTGAGAAACTATGGACCAGAGCTAAGTTCTACCGATCAGGTGGGTTTGGTTTTAAGTTACGCTAAAGTCTATGTCAAATTATTTATTTTTTCAATTAAAAATTTACATCTAAGACATGAGTGTTGGTAATGTTAATTCTTCACGAGTTTCAAATGACTCACACATAAAAAAAATATCGTTTTGACCGGAACACGCCGCCTGATAACGGGACGTCTGGTCACATTATATATAATGCTAATCAAGTAGACAGTGCTGAAGGATGGGAGGGCGGGTGTCGGGCACTGCATCAGAGCCGCCCTGGCTGTCCGGGTAATTAGCTCGGATGATAATGGCCCTTTACTCACTTAGGTAAACCGAGAGATTGCAATATCATCGTTGACCGCTTTAACTGGCCTTTAGGTATACCTAAGCCTATGCCATCGGCGTCAACAGCGGTCAACCAATAAAGGAGAATTAATATATTATGCAATCAAACATAATGTTATGTACTTTACCATAACTACATATTATATGTTGAATAGGTGGCGTTGTTAAAATAAACACGTATATGAAAGAATATAACGAGGAGATGTTGACCGTCTCGAAAATCTTATACTTTTTTTTATTTTAGGAACTGTACACCATAATATAATTAAATATGAAGAAAAACACAGTAATCTTTGTATTTATTTTTATTTTTATTTACCAAGATCAGGACCGGTTTCGCACATTTCGAGCATTACCAACTGATGGAAAATATAATTTAACAGTGTCATTTATACAAAAACAAATTAAAATAAACAAATGCAGTCCTTAAAAATGTCGAACAATAAAAAAAAAGATGATAAATTTTACATGGTCCTTTTCTATTATTCGTGTAGAAAACACTGCTTCTAGATGTAATATGAATCAAACAATAAAAAAACAATCGAAAGCAAAGCGTAATTCAAAAAATATATTTTTTAAATCAACGACCAACAAAGTTTTCATCAAAGTCAAAAGATTAAGAAAGAGAAGAGACAAAGCAAGCAAAAAAAAAACTTAATAATTCCAGAAGCAATCGAGCGGATATCGAAGGATCCTAGCTTATGTTCAGTGACCAGATAATGTATTCGCAACTTAAAAGGATTGGTGTAAACATCGGTTTTGGAAGGATAGCCTCAGCCTGGAAATTAATAGCCTCTGTGGTTTGAGTTGTAAGGACTTCGTTTAACTTTAGTTATCTTTAGGGATATAAGGTAAACGATATTAGTTATTGATAAATTTTCCAATGAATAAACTATTAAAACCCGATATTTAAGAGGATACAGTACCTTTTCGCCTGAAAACAGAGTAAATCGATCGTTTGCCGTCGACTAAATCTCGTGAACCGTTCACTCAAAAAATTTTTTTTTCAATAATTACATTTTCCAAACGCTTTTTTACACTATTGCATTTTTTTTTCATGAGAATAGTCATATTTTAAAGGAAACACGGCAAACACAAAAAACGGAATTTGAAAAACTGCTTTACGTTGAAATCATTTTTAGAGATTATTATAAGATACCGAAGTTTAATGTCTTAGAAAGAAATGCAGATAAAGGTTTGTTTAAGAAAGTGAATTGAACAGAATTTCCAATTTATGTTTTGTAATGATTGTACATCCATTTGAAATGTACCATTTCTCCCACTTTTTCTGACTGATTTTTAAAGCATAATTGGATCATAAATACTTCTACAAAAAATTGGAATGATAAAACATTTTATTGTTTACATTTAAAACCAAAAAAAAAAAAAAAAAATTATAATACCAATAAATGGTAACCATTTTTCGGGGATGTCTTTTTCTTACCTACCATTCTTCAGTTTGAGCTCAGTTTGAGATGAGGCTTGGTCTAGAGTGGACGTGTCGAAAATTTCTTTAGATATTTTTAAATCACTGGTCAACGAACATTAGAGATATGAATCAAAGCAATGTATTTTTTACACTACCATAAAAAACTGTTATATATCTGTTGGGGTTAGGGTTGCGCAAAGCGCTGATAAATAATATTATTATTTATAATACAATAATGTCTTGTTCAGTCGAAATACTTGTAAAGACCAGTATTACTTTAGTTTATGGATAAGCATTTTGAAATAATTATTCGGCAATGGTTTTAAAAAGAGATTCTATTCAATATAATAGTAACAGTAGTTGAATAAAAGTCATCTAAATGGAAAAAAACTTCAAAATTATTGGAAAAGGTAATTTTTTATTAGTAAATATTTTTTACATAATATACAGATAGTAAACCATGTTTTTTGCAACCTAGAGTTTTTTTTAATTGAATACATTTTTCTACCGTCAAACGTGTTTTTATAAACTTATAATTGAACAAAACAGAATGCTAGAAAATATTCGAAATTGATATATGAAAAATATATATACATATGTATGGATACAAAATAAACTTGTGAAATATATTAATTCATACATTTAAGTCATTGTTTTGTACCACCCAACAAAGTTAGTCCGATGCAGCCGATATAACTTAACGACTTTAATTTATCTATTATATTAAATGATTGAAAACCATATTTTTTCGATAACTTACCAAATTATGTAACAATAATATACCTACAATACATTAATATTCAAATCAATCACATGGTTTGAATTACTTTTAATATTATTAGTATTGTGTTTTCTTGGCACAACCCTGAATGTTGAACTTGTATATTGGCGTAGAACTAAATGTTCCCAAACATTTATGCATTCGATATAAATTATTCGAATAATTTCTTTTGATCAGATATAATATTCATTTAGTTTCTTCCTTATTGAGTTATATATTATATAAACTTGAAGTAAAAATAAGCACATAATAAAATTTACTAATGGCTTGAAAGAATTATTAACATGGATTATGAATATTTTCGATAGTTTCGGTAGTCACTTAAGAAAAAGTCATTTTATAACAAATAAACTTTGTTATTCCACTGATCGTTTACAAATTGTAACACGTATTTGGCTTTTTCGAGAAGCGTTTTCAGACCAACTATTAATCGTCAAGCTATTAGTTAATGATGTTTACATTCATTCTAAGCAATCAGTGGAATAATTAAGTTTTCTGATAAAAAATATTGTTATTCCGCGCATTCAGTAAAATATACACACAATCCTTTTTTTACGCGATTTATTTTTTCGCGATTTTGAGTTTCCGCGATTTTTTTGGACGGCACCGTTACGCTTTTTCATACATTTTTGGTACTTTTTTACACGATTTTGGAACCGATTTATCAAATTATATGAAAATATTTTGTTTTTACGCACCACTATCTGGAACCAACGGATCATCCTGAGATTTTGGATCCTAGATTCACAAGGTCTTTAGAAATATGGAATCCGCAATACATTTTAGACGCTATTAATAAAAAACGTAAAGAATTCACTGTGCGAAATGTTCAATCGATTTGATAAGAAGGATTACTTAACTTACAATAATTTAAAAATATCGAAGTTTTTTGTCTAACACGAAATATAAGACAAAGTTAAGATAATTTTCGGATTAAATACATAGTGAAAACTATAGCGCGAACCAGAAATAACTATCAATTGCAACTTATAATTCTTTTACTCAATACTTTTCTATTTTAATCTTATTATATCAATATTTTTTATGTTTTAATCTTTTTATGCAACAAAATTATTTTTCAAAACTGTATTCATCAATATCAATATCATAACAAATCATATTAAAACAATATCATAACAAATAGGTTATAAAAAATTAAAAATAAAAATTAATTATTTCAATATATTAGAGAAAGTTTGAGAATTTTGTATTGTATGGTTTGCTTTGCTTCTCCGAAAACCGTTACTTTATGAAATACGATAGCTTACTGTTGCTACCATGTGCATTGCAATACCTCATTACTGTCTATATACCCATTCGTGTGTTAGGTGGTATTGTTATTTTTGTATTGAAATATAAAAATGTTTTGCTTGTTTTGATACTGTAAAAATACGTATAGTGGTGGTTACCTATTTCAGTCAGTGCAATATTTATGCTGTAGGTCAAATTTAAGTTTTGCATTCCTACTGAGTCGCCTTAAGATATGTTTTTATTATATGTATGAACAATATTTCACTAAAATTGATACTTTTATTGCATTAAGCAACTCCCAATATACATAATTAAAATTAAATTTAAATACAAGTAATCTAAGTACGAAATGCTGTCAAAAATAAATATTTAAGTAGCTTTAATGCCAATGGAAGATTACTTGTGACAGGAGAAAATAAAAACGCATTTTTAGGGAGAAAAATAAAAATTTCAAACGTACGTAACCACTTCTTAAAAGTCTCTTGTTCAATTCTGAATCCCATGCGTACAATGCAGAACAAGAAAAGCGTTTTTATTTAACACGCGAATACATTATGTATAAAACGGCATACGATAAGCGCATTGAGAAAAAAATATGAATAGGGAGATACAATAAACACATCGATTTTATATTCTTTCCCTGTGTGGGCGAATTTTACGTATTCTCTTCTACGCTTATCAGTAACATAATTATTCAGTAACTACTTTCGCAGGAATTATTTACGTCATATATTAATTTATTGTCGAACATTTTATATAACGTATTGACCATTCATAAATGATTCTTAGAAAACGAATAAATTTCTTCTGAAAGGAACAAAACATACTCAAAACGATCGACATATTTTCAGTGACAATACTTAGTGAAAAGGTATAACATTTTAAATTTAAAGACATCTATGATAATTCTACATTATTTATTTGAGATCGAAAACATTTACCCTCAAAGCAGGCGTTATTAACTGAAAATAAATACCGTGGAATCGGCACAAAAGTGTTTTATTAATTAACAACATCAACATATTCAATGAATAAAAAAAACACTAATTTGTACTAATTCCAGTTTCGTTTTATACGTTCAGGCTCGGTTTCACTAATGACTATAGTTATCAACAATATTGCAGTGCTATTTATACACAACAAAATAAAATTATTAGGGTGTAACGAACAGTTAGTAATGAAAGTTATTTACAGATATAGATACAAAATATGAATCAATGGCCGTAAATTGAAAATTTATGAAAAATTAAATGAATTGCGCGCGGTAAATAAAAGTATGTATCTAGTGTCCAATTCAGTTCAGCGAAATGAATTTCCTTCTAAAATGTGGCCACGTAATAAGATATTTGTTGAATTCATGTCATTATATCCAATAGGACACATATGTAGTTGATCAGTGACAAATAGTTTGATTTGGCATTCATCATGTGAATGTCTTATATTACCTATTTTCACCTTAGTGCTCGTGGCCACAAATACAATTCGGCATTCATCCAGCTTCAAGGAACGAAAAACAGTATCCCTTTAATTGATATCTTCAGTTTGCCAGATATCTACTGCCTGTGAATATCACGAAGAAACAATGTCAAGTATGAAATCGCTATTGTATGTAATCTATACAAATATTTTACTGGCCGAAACTAAAATATTAAGCTACGCAACTAATATAAGTTTTTTGGGAGAACGCAAAAAATAAACAAATTACTTTTAGGGTGTTCACTGTCAATACTTGGTGGAAAGGCATTATATTAATAAAAACACAATAATCCTTTGTACTTCATTCCACTTTATTTAATATGTCAGGACCGGTTTCGCTCATTACGAGCATCGATCAGTTGACGATGCTCGTAATGAGCGAAACCGGTCCTGACATATTAAATAAAGTGGAATGAATTACAAAGGATTATTGTGTTTTTATTAATAAACAAATTATATTGTGAAGTAATTGTTAATTGTCAAATTTGAGGGAGAGGGAATATAGCACATGTAAGAATTGATATGGTTTTTAAAAATGTCTTTTTCAGAATCTTCATTCTGCTGATTTTGTTGAAGTACACAGACTCATTACTTGGAAGCGGGAAAAACACAAAATCATCATTCAGTTATTTACTTGAGTAATGTAGAGTTTCACTTTGTTTTAAAATTTCCCAAATTTTAATTGGGCTTATAATTAATATCATCTGCCACTTAAATTTATTAGTCTTTGATGATTTTTTTAATTGTATGTTATATGTGTTAAGCATTTTAATTTTATCTAATTATAATGTAATTTGTAAATCCTTTTCATTGTTAATAGTTGCTTACACCTTTTATTTAAAATTAAATTTGTATTAATAGCACTGTTTATAAATATTTTTCTTATGAGTTGATAATTATTGCGATGAGCGAAATCGGTCCTGATGTGGAAAAGTACTAAAAATCTAATTTTACATGTTTTCTAATTTTACAGCTTGAAAATGAGCAACGAAACATGGTTCAGGCATTAGATGAAAATGTCGAACCACATAAAAAAAAAATAGTGTTTTATTTTTACACACTAGACACATCAACATGCGATATGCTAAAATATTAAAACAGTACATCTTACACTGACTTTCTACACGCCATTAGACCCAAAAAAAACTTCCAAGTCACTTAAGAAACGTCAATTATTGCCTGTTTCGGGATAAAAGCCGATTTAAAAATTCTATAACCATCCGATATAGACGCCGAATACAAGCTTTCTACGCTGTAAAAGGGATCGCTTTTATGTTAGGGGGATGAGATGATATCCCAAAATAGCTATCTCAGGATATTATCCCGGAAATATATAATCACAATATTTATTCAGATATTACGAAATATAAGATAAATTAAAAAATATCCTGTTATTACTTCAACATGACCGTGTATGCACATACCACGAATGACGTAAATGTAAACATTGTTTGTATTTTATAACGTTTATTACATCCGTTTAGTAACTGGATTAAATTGACTGCTTCGAAGGAATCATGAAACAAAAAATAAACAGGTCTGTGCTTTTTATTGAAGTGAAAAACATTTTCTCGCCGTAGACAGGAAGTTTAGGGTAAATGATTCCGATCGAGCGCTCTATCGTTATAGTGTAACGGCTGTAGTTTGCTACTTGACACTGCCATATGTGTTATGGTTCGGTTTGAATACAATATTATTATTTGTTGTTAACTATGAATCTTATATAAAGCAGTGCCTTTTTCTAATAATGTGATTATATCTACAAATAGATCATACAATTTATAAAACATAACAATGAATAGTATGTTGATTGGATTGGCATTTATTTGGTAGAACTTCATTGTAATATAATTAAATCTTACTTATTATCAGAGCAATAAATAGATGACGTGAAAAACTGTAGAATTAAAAATTAATTTAAAAAACATGTTTATTTATAAATTTACTGACGATTGATTATTTATTTCATTCTGCATATTTTTTTATTATTATTTTATGATGTGCTTGATTTTATTTTATATAAAAAAAATATTTGAATATACGTATCAATAAAAATAATGAAATGATAATAATTTAAATTATACAAAGCAAAACAAAAAGAAACACTACTTTTTTATATCAAATGTGGCATATTGATGTTTTTGCAAAAAATATTGTAATTATGCCGCGCATTTGTTGGATTGGCCTGCTCGGCGTTTAAATTTTCAATGCAGGTAACTCCTCGTCTTAGAGGGAACATTGATCATGATATTAAATAAATAATGCGGAATCGGTACAAAAAGGGTATGTCGTACAAACGTGTCAATATTATAATATTACTCGGCGTTTTGTGTCGGAAAATATTTTCACGAAAATGCGGCGTTAGGTTTTTCTATAAGTGAGTGCTAACAGTGAGCGCGTAAAATTGAAATTGAATATCGATTGATTTCTGATACTGCCATAGTATGATATTAAATGCCTATCCACTTTACAACATGCAAAACTTAATGCGGAACAGTTATTCAGACAGTACGAATGCGCATTTGTTTGTAATTGATGAATCGAGCATTGAAAAGCACATTGAATTCCCTTGATAATAGCTTTAAATTTTAACATTTCTGTAGACCATAATGACTTTCAATTTAATATAATAATTACTCTAGCTTAGTATAAAACTATAATTTGGATTAAATGGTTTTAGAAACCCTCCCCATTTTTGCAGTAGATCAGGGATGCACAACACGGGTCTCTTTGATTTATTTGTAGCCCTCGAATGTTTCATCTTAAAATATAAAATAAAGTGAATATTTTTTGAGTAAATCATTGAAATTAACAAATGTTAGCAAGCTGTTTCGTTGATAAAGCAGAATAAATTGGTTCATAAAAGTAAGCTTACCCAGTTTTGATTATTTTTTTCACCTTTTTAACAGTAATTATTGGCAGTCTTGTCACCACTGAAGTCTCCAATCCCGGGATCCCGTCCAATCTTTTGTTCCCGAAATCCCAGGATTGTGATAGTACTAATCCCGTTATTTCGGTATTGAGAAAAATAGAGAAATTCGCGAGAGGGCTAAAAAAAGGGTCTCGCGTCTTTTCATTTTGGGAATTCTAAAAATTTCTGGGTTTTTTAAATCGACAAAAAATTGTTTGGAAAGTCCCAGGATTTCAAAATCACCGAGCAAAAATTTCTCAATCCGGAATCCCAAAATGATACATGATTTTATGTTGAATGTTCAATCCCGGGATTAGAAAAAAATTGTCAATTTGGTCCGGGATTTGATGCCTCAGTCACTACCATACGAAGAGAAAATACGTTAAGCCGTGAATTTTATGTTTTATGTGCACTCACAAATCTGTGAATGATAAAAATATTGATTTTTTAAACAATTGAATGCGTTGATAATCAATAATTTAGTTTACATAATACATGTTCATACACCTTGTGCTATAAACATTAATTTGCTCACTTTTAAGGTGTCCACTGTCAATACTTGGTAAAAAAGCATTAAATTTTTAAAAATAAAACAGTCATTAGTATTAATTTAATATGACCATGATCGGTTTCACTCATGACGAGAATTTTCAACTGAGACGGTTTCAACCGAAGGAATGGTAATTATCCGTTTTTTTCAGTCAAAAATAAAAACAGCGTGACAAAAATAAATACATTTTGATAAGGTCAAAAATAGTTATGTATTTTAGTTTCTAATTTTTTAAAAAATGTTTAATAGCTTTTTCGGTCTAACACCCTCGTCAAAAATGATGCTGACTCTCAAAAAAATACAACATTCAAAACATTTGAATGAAATGAAAAATAAAACAGGTACGAATTTTAATTCTGCCACATTTTCAATGCAATATTAGCCCTCAAATAAATCGTCTATTACCAGACGGTTGACTTTTTCGCAGCGATATCACACACTAATTACTCATATTAAAATCGATTCAACAAATAGCGGCCGAAAATTTCAGACATTATTTCAAATTTCATGTGGGCAAAAGCTTTGATAGTTTGAAAAATTACTTTGTCCATGTCTATGCTTTTACGCAAACATAAAATTTAACACACCACTCAACATTGTATATATATACATGGTATTAAAACAAGGGATGACAACCCGAGTATCGAAAACCCAGATACCCGCTCAATATAATGTATATTTGATTACTCGATTACCCGAACGATTCTTGGGTACGTTCAAAAAATCAGAATAATATAAAAAACAGTTTTGTATGAATAATAGAGAAGGGTTAATGATTATTCTTTGTGTCTGTTTGGCGCCAGTATTATTTTATAGCTTCATCTCATAACCATATTTTGACTGCATGGAGTGGCAGGTTAAGTTTATGGGAGGCCCCGTTTTTTGAATAACATCAGAACGTCAGTTAATTCTACGTAAAATAATAAATATATATAAAACTTAAACAAAAAGGATATGGGTTCTATAATATAAACCATGTTTGAGGCCCCAAGCGCGTGCCAGTATTCCGCCACTGACTGTATTAATGTTATACTGAGACTAGCCATACATGATCACCAACGTCAAGGCTTACAAAGAGTCATAGTCAAGAGAATTGTATCTTATGTGTACGTCCCAAGATCATTGCTGTTTTTCTTTTAATATTCATTTTGATGACTTGAAGTAATGAAGAGTTTACAGTTTTTTTGGCTTCCGTATCAATCACTTAGATGTTATAGATTATTTAGATGTCATATTGAACAGTGGCGTACGGTGGGTGTTGATGTAGGGTGTGCTGTAAAGTGTAAATGACATATTTTTTTCAAAAAAGACGATTTTTTTAACATGAATTTTATTTTTATTTATTTGTACAACTCTTCTTCTGTTTAATTCTTCGCTTTTGCGACATGAATTTTTCTATTACACTATCGTAAAACGTGCCTTTCTGTTTTAATTCAACGAGCATCCTTTTATTCTACATAAATTAAATTTAGACTACACAGTCTGGCCAAGTGTAGTTCGATAGCTTCTTATTGGGAGTTAGTGCCCGCCTAAACACGCTATGAGTTTGCAACCAATACAACACGTGTGAGCTAGAATGAAAGAGATCGTCCTGGGTCCTTGAAATTTCAAACAAAAACATGACTTTGACGCGACGCCTGCGCAAACGGGTCAACTGTATGCTACTGTACGGGATCACTAGTCGAGCGGCAATCGTATTGAACGCCTTGAGCGATTTCATATACGATTCACTTCCGCTTGCACATGCATTTTAAATATATCGCTTTATGAAAAAGTCTCTACGGGCAAGCGGCGCACGCCTTGCACACCCTGAATATACGCCCCTGATATTGAATGCAAAGATATGAAAACTACTTATTGACGTGGATTATTTTCACAC
Organism: Himalopsyche anomala; assembly: GCA_031772345.1. Classification (NCBI taxonomy): domain Eukaryota; kingdom Metazoa; phylum Arthropoda; class Insecta; order Trichoptera; family Rhyacophilidae; genus Himalopsyche; species Himalopsyche anomala. The sequence continues at coordinate 6,479,770 of CM062828.1, forward strand.
CACATTTTCCAATGTAAATCATATCGACTCGTAGAAGTGTTTCTACGAAAACTGCTTGTTGCTCAGTTGTTTTTCCTCTCTTTTTCAAAGAGAGTAGAAGGGATAAAAGGATATGGCTATAACAGAACTAGTGATTAGCTTATTGCTTTCGCTGCGTCGATTGTTTTAAAAGAATCGATGTTAGGATTCTTTAGACATTTCAGACTTTCATGCTTATGAACAAAAATTCATAAATAGATTAAAAAAACTATTTTTACTTAAGCTGTTCAAACTGAGATTTAATCCCGTGATCGCTGTAGTCGAAACTAACGACGTTGATTTTTTGAACATGGACCCGGCACTGCATCAAAAAATCTTTCTAAGTTAGTTACTTTACGATTTTTTTGAAACAACTCCGTGAAAAAAAGCATACACTATCCAAAAAGAAAAAACTGTACTACTAAGCTAGTCAGAACAGAATCAGTATTGGTAGAAAAAGTCTTCGGAGATACTTCATAAGGACTATGCCTATAAATATATTCCACATTAGAGTAGAGATAACATAGTTGAAAAAAAATATTGAGTACCGGTATACTCGGGTATAAGTTATTTAAATACTCGATTATGCGAGTATTAAAACTGTCGGGTATATTCCCATCCGTAACCAAGCCCAAAAAAGAGTAAGGTTTTATTATTCCTTTGAATGTTAATGTGTCAGTTTAACTATTTATCTTCATAGAGCAAAAAGCTCCCGAATAAAATATTTTCTAAAAAGGAACTTTATAAACATTTCAATGATTCAATTGGTACTAAAGTTAATATTTTCAACTTTTTATATGTCACTCAAAACAGGACAGAAATAATTCCACTTTTGTATATTATATTAATTTTCAATGAAGGTTGTCGCGTGATATTTGAATTTCTATTAAAACAAACGGGATTACAATTTAAATTATTTGAGTATTACTAGAAAAAACATATTACGTGTTATTCGTAATAAAATGATACCGTACCAAGTAAAACTGTTCTAGTAGATAAATTGGTTCATGATCAATATATTTTCTAGATTTCTATTTGGTTTTTCGAGTCCTTGCAATGGCAGCCCGGCTAATCAATGAATACACCGTCAAAAGAGGTTGACGCGAAAAGTTTGTTTGAACATTTAAGTTTTCACATTTTGACATAAAGAAACTGATTTTATAAGAATTGCAAAATTGACAGATTTCTAGTTTTGTTTGCTGCTATGAAGTTCTTAAAGTAATATAAGGGATTTTTCAATAATAAGGGATTTTCAATAATAAGGGATTTCAATAATAAGGGATTTTTATTAAAAAAATAGATATATATTCCTTTGTACCTTTTTTCACTTTTATTTAATAAGATCAGAACCGGTTTCGATCGTGGTGAGCATTATCAACTGATAAGAATTTATAACGTTCAATACTAATTGTTTATTACATTTTTTTTTCATTTTCATTTATATAAATAACACTAACATTTTATTTTATCAAAAGTGAATTTAATTGACTTTTTCTTGATAATACTCCCCATGAGCGAAACCGATTCTGATCTTGGCAAATAAAAGTGGAAATAAGTACAAATGAATATTGTGGTTTTCTTCGTATAATGCCTTTCCACCAAGTATTGACAGTGAACACCCTAAAAGTAATTAGGGATGTATTTAGTTCTGACCACAAACAACAAAATATCGAGTCGACAACATGTTAGAATGAGAAGGAATATTAGTTATGTAGATGTTTAATTAGATTATTAAAAATGGCGTAGACATTAAATGAAACCAGTCATTCAAGTTTATTAATAAAAAAAACACGTATCTTTGTATATTATATGTCATATTCAAAGTCCTCTACTTACGATCGACAACTACATATGTGGATCATAAGTAGAATAAGCTAACATGTAATTTGGTTACATAGTAAAGAGATTAAATTTTCGAACGAAGACAATGTTTTGATTTAAATCGAAATGCACATTTTTCAATATTGCTTACAAGAGACAAAATTTGTAAGAACTACTAAGTATATTCTCGTTAGCTGTTTCTTATCTTTTCCGGTTCTAACCTCAAGAAATGCGACCCCAATACCCACATTTTCTTAAATATCTATTTTAATATGGGTGATACAATGTTTATAATTAAGGTTTTCTTATATCATAGTTTTTTGGACCTTTTGTAGTTTATAAAAATACGCGATAACGCGATGCGATAACGAGATAAGCGTCCGCTTATCAGCGATCGTTCGTAAGATAACTAGGCTGAACGCCAGCTGAACGCGTCAGTTGCAAATACATATTTGCACTGGAATGTCGTATTTTTTACGCGCAACTTAAAATATGATTATTTATTAAAAAAAAAACACGGATTTTATAAAAAAAAATGTATGAGGAATGATGCAGAGAGATATTTTAAAGCCCTTAGACTATTTATATTTTTTGAAATTCATAAGAATAAGGCCAATAATAAGGAAACCACTGGGGTTCCTAAACGACCACCAACGGCAGAGAAGTATTTTTCTAGTCTCCGAGCCGCGAGAGTTATATTGGCACCCTCTCAGTGAAAATAAATTGAATGATTTACGATCCTTTTGTATCTTATAATCTGAGCGGGTTTAAGAATATTAAAATAATAAATGCAATATTACATGACATTTATTTTACTTTTTTGAATAACATATTCATTAAACCAGTGTTCTTCAACCTACGGTCCACGAGTGTTTATTATCGGTACGCGAAGACTTTTATGTTTAAAAAAATTTTCGACTTTATTATCTCCTCGATGTTGATGCAAAATGGTGAATGAACTTCTATCTGATATATTTAAGGTGTCAGCTATCTCACACAACTTCAATTTACGATCGGTCAAAACTATTATATTTTGTGGTCTTTTTTGATGTTTTCTAGAACAACTGCCGAATTTGGGCGACCAGAACGTTTAGTTCAGAAATCATGAAATGAACGTCTTTAAATCAGCAAACACGTACTCTAACATTTGCCTCGATGTAGCAGACTCCAAATAACACTTGTCAAGCCATTGCTTTGCTTGTACGTTATTTTTTCCCATTAAAAAGCAATGTTTTATCAACACACGAACTACATATTTTTCCATTGTTTTGAAAATTACAAAAGAAGAGTCACTAAAACCGCTGTAACTTGTTAACTAAACGTAAATTGTTATCATCCTGAAAATCATATGGATTTGTCAATTGTGGCGTGATCTATATGTCATTTTACGAACTTATTGAGTGATGTTGGCTGACGCGAAATATTTTTCCAATTTTTAACAGTCCGCGAACACTCCACTTAACTACTAAAAGAAAATAGTCTATCAAAAATCATATAGTACCATGTATTAGAATACTATATCATGTTGCAGTGATGAATCAGTCAAATGGATAAATTGTAAATCTAAATGTACGAGGCGTGAATAAATATTTATCTCAAGTAGGAATAGTAATAATAATATACTGTCTATCTCATATTTAGGGCGAATAATAAAATTACATACATAACAAATTATTCCAGTTCTTTGTGCTCGAAATAATGAGAGGAAACATTTCGAAAATATTATTTCAGCTTTTAGCAAAGCCTCGTGCAAAGTTCTGAATAATGCGTGTGTTTAATACGCGTTTCTTACCGACGTTCATAAAACATTGTTACCACCAGTGGCGTGCGGTGAGTGGATTCGACGGATGCGGTACATCCCAAAAAAAATAAAACAAGTTTTTTGCACTGTGTAGTATTTCAATTTTGTGTAGCTTTAATTCGCATTGATTTATTTTTAAATATTAGATCAATGAAGGCAGGGTACAACAAGTTGGTTGATGAGTATCCCACCACGCAATGCGATCAAGAAAATAAAAGAATTTACTCTTATTATTATTTGCCCGATGCAGAGCTGCACGGGACATATCTTTTAACCATGCACTGTTGTGTTTAAAAAAAATTAAGATAGAAAGAAAAAAGATAATTTGATTTGCTTAACCATTTAGTTTAAGTGATATTAAGTATCCAGTGTATCCGTATACTGAGAATCCACCGTGGCGGAAGAGTTTAATCTATTCTGCATTGAATTTAAAGAGGAATCAAGAATATCCCGCTCCTCATATGATGTTGCAAATTTATCGAATACCTCAAAATTGGCCTTGGTTGAGATCAGGCTAGCGTGGCCTATCGGGCCCGTTGGAGGACGGACCGCAGCAAACAGCTCTGCTTGTTCGGCATTCATCTCAAGGCAGTCCCACAGTAGGTAGAAAGCAGGGTATATAATATTTTTTATTTATCCTACTTTCTGGGCCAAAAGGCAAAACCTTGATCAACGAGATATGGGTTCCGTGGCGCATGGTGTAAGTCAATTGGTTTGCGATGACAGTTGCAAAATCTCAATTATGAATGGTACTCTTATGTATGCTTTTACATGAATGATTCATAAATTAAATTAATAAATGAATTCAATTAAATATAATCAATTCAGAATTTCGACTGAATGTGCTTGATGGAATTTAAATTTCAAATTTAAATTGTCTGAATCCTGCACATTTCCATAAATCTTGTCGCTAACGACTAGGGTTTCGCTTTTCGGCGTCTTCAGGCTTTCCAAGTACGCGAATGTACTTTAACTGAATGTCAGTAGAAGTATATTAATAAAATTAATTAATTAATCCTTAAATAAAATAAAATAAAATTGCAATTTGATTGCAAAAAGTACGTTTTCCAGTCATTGCGAAACAAAGAAAGTAAAATTAACAATAAAGTTGTAGTGTTGTATATGTTAAATTTGTGGATTTTTTTATCAGAAATACTTTAGTTTTTTGGCGTTAAAAAGTTACTTATAATTTAAATTTTTGCGTCCGCTCTTGCTTTATTATAAATTGAAAAAACAAATGATTAATTATAAAAGTAACACAATTTTCCCGTTGCGGTCATCGGCAACAGGAGTAAAGAATAAAACATAATTTAAAACAATTGTTCGTTTTTCGGACAGTATCCTTTGGTTGAAGCCACCGCACGCCACCGGTTACTACACATCGTAAAATAATAGCATACACAGTGGGTATCGTTTGAAGTGAAACCATAGGGACCAAAATGCTTCTCTACTAATTTAATGGCGATGGACTGCCAATTCGTAGTGAAAAAACATTGCTTTATATTTATCAAACGATTACTTATATAATCATGACTGGTATTTCAAAGCAAAATTCTAACACACCAAGTAATAAATCATGCCCTTATTTAATATAAAACTGATTTCCGATTATCACAAATTGCTTATTATCCTCACAAAATATTATTTAACTTGTTAATACTTTCATATGTATAAAAAAATAATAACGAAAACTCATCAAAGTGTTTTTAATGACGTTACAATCAAAATAGTTACAATGTAAATTTCATCTATTTTTTCACATGTCCACTCCTAATGAGAAGCATATGGCATTTTAATGGAGGTATCTCAGCAGAAGTTTTTCTACAAGAACTGTTTGTTACTCGGTCCCTCAACCTCTCTTTTTCAAAGAGAGTAGTAGAGTTAGAAAAAAAGGCTAGAGCAGGACTAGTGCTTAACTAGCACTCTCGCTACGGTTCGTTATTAAATAATTGAAAGAGTGGGAAGGAATTTTCAGACATTCAAAGAAGTACATAATACGAAATAAGTCAATTTTGCTGGCTTTTTAGTTAAAGTTTAAAGCTACCCAAAGACGGTTAGTCAACTAAACGTTTTTGAGCTGTGAACATTTTAGTCAGTTGTTGTTTATTTATTTCTTTTTGTCTATATTCAGTTTGCTTCGTGATATTCGAAAATTCGATTATTTTAAAAGACTTTTTCGGCACAGAATTTCCTCGAAGTTTACCGACGGTATAATATCATATCGTTCACTTCAAGGTTATCTAAGTCCGAAAGCTGCAGCAACTTTGTCGTATTACTAGAGAAAATTAAACAGCTTATTGTCAGAGAAACAGTCAATAGCAAAACAAGTTGCAAAGTCTATGTGATATCATAATGCCTTTCCAACTAAAATTGACAATGAGAACCCATAAAGTAATCTGAATCTATAAACGTTTATTGTTGGTTTAATTTTAGAAATAAAATTTGATATTTTGAATAGACTTTTTTTAAAACATATGGCTTTCTAATGGAGGTACTTCAACAGATTTTGTTATACGAAAACTGCTTGTTACTCACTTGCTAAACCTCCATTTTTTTTTAAAAGAGAGTGGTGATAAAAGGATAGAACTAGGAAATGACTGGCGGTTAGCTAATCGCTATTGCTACTCCTGTTTTTCATAATAGAATGACTGGGAGAGAATTCCAAGCCATCGGACAGAAATTCATAAATCGCTTGAAAAATCAATCTATAAAAACTGTCCGTACCGAGATTCGAACCCGCGTTCTTAGCCAACGTCGTTGACACTCGACCACGCACAAAATTAAACTGAAATCCAATTACCATAGATATCTAAATTTAATTATACCACACTCGAATAAATCACATTTTTTTTTTACAATGATGTTGATAATAAGAAGGTACACTGAATTGAAGACTTCTGAGTGTGGCCTTATTAGGTTACATCTGAAAGATATCTTAAATTATATTATACATATATATACTCGTAGATTCTCATAAAAGATTACGATCTTTTACTTTATATTCTTTATAAGGTCAAAGGGAAGTAAAAATAGAAATGGCATAATGTACAGGCTAGTAAAAAATAGATTCATTGCGAGCGGACTTGAGAAATAGGTAATAAATGTAGAAAAATCATTTTTACGACCCACCGGGTGTAAAGAGATATCAAATTCCACCCTATTATGGCTTAGCGAATTGATTCGATGCCATTGTTACGTCATCAGTATCATTCAGTATTTTCGTAATGTAGATTAGTAAAAACATTAGTAGAAAAGTTTTATAATTAACACTTTTCGATTTTTTGTATGGTGTTCAATGTTTGAAAGTTTTTTTACTATTTATGGTGTTGGATATCTGTTTAATCAAATTAGCACTTTAAAAAAATCCTGATAATTCAGATGCGCGTAAATTGTATCTCAATTTTAAATTATGTATATGAAAAAAATACAATTAAATAATGATAAACTATTTTCATTATATGCTTGACGTATTTTATCGTTATTGTCCGATTATTCGTAAAGCATCTTTGGGCATTGATCTGTACTATTTAATCCAGTGGTGGGGAACCTTTTTATTTATTAAGGCCACATATATTTATCTGATTCAACATAAGGCCGCAGTAAAGAAAACGTTGACACCCCCACCCCTTTTTTTCGACAGTCGAACATATAATGGGTTGATTACGCTATTTTTCCAAAAGCTTACGTATAATTTTTTGATCAAGTCAAAAGGCCGCATCAGAGTAGCCAAAAGGCCGCAGGTTCCTCTCCATTGATTTAATCATTCAAAATATCGCAATTTAAAGGTAGATTTTTATTTTGGACACAGCGCGCAGAGGAGAACAGTACAAATTATACTTATTGATGAAATTTAGTAGAAGTAATATAAAATTGATAAATTTATTATTTTAATGGTCGCGTTCTACATTTTCTCATTTATAAGTTTGCCGTTAGAATCAATGTCTACGATATTATAAGCTTTTGCGATAAAAGTAGTCTGAAGTTGTTTCTCAAAGAAGCAAAACAAGTGTCACAAATGGAATAACAAAGTTATTCATTTGAATTTTATATTTAAAATTAATTTCTACAAAGTTACCGATGAATCCATTGAATATATTTATGACAACACTAATTATTACTTGTATAATGAGGAATATCATTTGAAACTTTAAAGTGACGAGACATTCTTTATGTTAAAAGTGTTCTCTACAAATAATAAATAGCCGACAGAATTCACAATCGAAGAATGATGGCGTAAATACTTTGAATACTTTAAATCTCAAAGAAGAAAACTGTGCGCCTTCTATTGATAAGTGTACGACGAATAAGCTTGCCTGAAAACTTTTGCGTTACGCAAAAACGTTAACGCATGTGGAAAATATACAGCGATCGGGGATTTTGCGAAAACACAATAATTCGTTTAGTCAAAAAGCTTAGCATTTAAATTATTTTAAACAAATTATGACGGTTAGTTTGGCAAACAAGTAATTCACTGGGCCGTAACAATCTTATTATAAATCTCGAGCACGAACTCATAACATCAGATGCCAAATAATGAGAGATTTCCATTTAGTTAGCGACTGTTAATAAAACGTAATTATGAATGTATTATAAAGCCAGATTATAAAAGATAGAAACTTGCCGAGACAAAAGGGTTTACGTTAAAAGGAATTATTGTAAAATGAGTAACAAGCGAGAGATTTAAACAATATATGTATGTACATTATAACTTAGTAATTAATAAATATTCCCAATAGTTTGTATACTTTGAAAAGCTTTTATCAATTAATCTATTACTGAATAACTTTGGAATAGTTGTACAGTATTTTGCGATCAATAAATAGTATACACATATGTGAATTGTGTTGTGAGAGAATTGAGTTGAGTCAGTGAAATGTGTTTGGCAGACTTTACAATATCATACAATGCACCTTTGCTTACTAACATCAGAATATTATAATTTCACCAACATTTGAAGTAACTTGAAAGTTTGTATATTTTTATTTTGTATTTCTTATCCCAGAATATCTTAATAAATTCAGTTTATTTTTAGTTATCGTTTATCAAAAAATAAAAAGTTAAGCATTTTCAATCTTAACTATTTGTAATGAAACATAAACTGATGGTCGAAAAGTGATATCATATCATTAGCAGAAGTAAAATGAGATTTTAGCTCCAAGTTTATTTTCCGTTACGTATTTGTTTAATGTATGGAATGAAAAATGATTCGTTAGCTGATATGCACGGAGCAAGTTTCATATTATGCAACAATATGATATCGCTTTTCATATTGCTTGCTTGAATGAATTGCTTATCAGGGAATAAGTAAAGGATATAATATGTTACAAAGTGGTGCACTTGGTGATTGCAGTGCACCTAAAATCACAAAAAATAGTATCCTAATAATATTTATATCTGTACAATTTAAAATAATTGTCTTATGCCATTGTGTTACTTTTTGAATTTTATATTGACGATCCAGTTCTATAGAGCTAAGACTGCCTATCTATACCACTTTCAGGCTGTCCACTGTCAATACTTGTTAAAAAGAAATAATATTAAAAAAATAAAATATACATTTGTACTAATCCTCACTTTTATTTATCAAAATTAGAGCTGGTTTTGCTCATGTATTACTACTAACTGTTTATTAGATTTTTTTCATTTTAATTTGTATAAATAACATTTTAATATTCTTTCAAGTCAATGTATACAATTAAAACACATTTGTCTTACTAATGCCACAATATAACAAGCGGCCATGACCCCATATCAACAGTTGATGATACTCGCGATAAGCGAAACCGGTTATATTTAATAATGAATAAATAACTACGAAAAATTCCTATTTCATTTTTAAAACACAGTGCGTTAACAATTAACGATTTATTATCCAGTGAATTTGTGAAAATTCATTTGTAATGTAAAATGAAAATCTTAATTTCGAGTGTTACGTCTAGTGACATAATCAGTGAGTTTTATATAAGTAATCAATTGTTTTTGAATATTGTTTTACCAGTGTGATGGCAGATAATTATTTGCAGCATTATCTTTAGTGTAACATGTACTTTATAGTTTCCAGCTTAGAAAGTAAACATGTATAAGTAAAATCCCACAAAGCTTTAGAGTGATAGTCAAACATTCGATTGTTATGGGAAATACATCTCAAGGCAGATTTTTTTGCTTTGTCATATGTCTATGGAAATATGTCAATGTAAAACAAATTTACTTCAGTACTGTGATTTTAAGCTATCGACTTTGTACGTGAGATAAAGTAAAAACAACCAATCTTGTTGAATATAATTAAAATACATATTCTTTTTACCCCATAATTTGTAGACAAATAGGAATACACTTGACATTTTTAAACTACGTTTAAATATTTACAGGCGGCCCACTACTTTAGGATACTTTAGGATTTTTGTCGATAATGTAAAAATTGTTCGGTTTCGTGAATTATTAATCTTAGACAATGTTCCAGTACTACCAAAGTCTCCGGTAATTAATGTTCAGTTTTTTTCTCCCAATACTACCTGCTTAATACAGCTCATGGATGAAACAGTACTACCTACTACTTTCGATGGATTCGGCGGTAACTTTGTGGAAGATCATTTTAATATAAAATATAAAATAACTTAGATTATTCCACGTATTGTGCTACGTCTGTCTGAGGATGCCTCTGAAAGAGGCTAAACACGTGTCACAGTTTGTAGCACAATACAACGAATAATAAAAAGTTATTTTATATCAATACTAGCTACGTTTAGCCGCCTGTGTGGCTTCGGTTACGGAAAGGCACAGGTTCAAAACTTGGTACGAACAGTTTTATAAATTTATTTTTCAATCGATTTATAAATTTCTGTTCGAAGGCATGGATGTATGTGATGTCTTGAATTCCTCTTCCCACCCAGCCTATCCTATAAACAGGGCGTATTGAGAGCGATTAGCTTACCACTAGTCCTGTCCTAGCTCTATCCTTCTATCCCTAGTCTCTTTGGAAAAAGAGAGGTTGAGCAACTGAGTAACAAGCAGTTCTCGTAGAAACACTTCTGTTGAGATAAACTCCATTAGGTGTCCATATGCAATACATTGGGAGCGGACATGGTAAAAAAAACTAGCTACGTTTAAACGATATTAAATGAAAACAATAATGAAGCAGGCCATTGAGGCAACTTACAGGGAATGTTGGCATATATTAAGAGATTTTCGAAAGAACTATAATATATGGAACGCAATTATCAATTATGTGCGAAAGATGAGAACCGCATGTACATAGTTGTTATTTCGGTACGACCCGCCATGATTTTAATTTATCACAAACACTTAGTTTTAATCAATTATCCAATTACGATAGAACCCTTGTCTAGTTGGTGTTTGAAAGACTTCAACCAAAATTAAATCCGAATTTAGTTTATTACTTCAAAGACGAAAAACCTCTTAACTGACAAAAAAATGTTATGTCTCGGATTAAAGAGAAACACTTCTTCATTGATGATAATAAAGATTTTTTTATTATTTAAACGAATTATCAATAGATTTTGTTACAATATTTACTCAGATAATTTTTTAAACCATGTCCGCTCCTAATGTGGAGCGTATGGACTCCTAATGGTTTTATCTCAACAGATGTGTTTCTACGAGAACTGCTTTTTACTCAGTTGCTCAACCTCTCTTTTACTAAAGAGAGTAGGAATAAAAGGATAGAGCTAAGACAGGACTAGTGGTTAGCTAATCGCTCTCAATACACCCCGTTCATAGAATAGGATGGGTGGTAAGGGGGAATTCAAGACATCACATACACCTATGCCTTCGAACAGAAATTCATAAATCGATTGAAAAATCAATTTATAAAACTGTCCGTACCGGGATTCGAACCCGGGACCTCCGTAACCGAAGCCAACGACGTTGACCACTCGACCACTCAAATAATATCTTAATAATATTTGTCAACACTTACTGACACAAATATATTAAAATATAAAACAGTTTTTGTACTAATTACATATTATTTATTATAGTGTTTATTTATAATAAAACATATAATAAATGAAAAATTGTTTATTTGTAATATACATATGTCTTTTCCGCCAATAATTAGCAGTAAACACCTTAAAAGCGACTGCTATTATATGATTTGTTACTTGTTATATTACAATTACAGTTGCAATATGTGAAATACACTTCTCGCTGCCAATCGCATAATCTCTTTCAATCATTTTTCGTGCAGAAAATATCTTTACTGATTAATATATTTTTAACGGTGTCAACATACATGTGTTTCTTTTGTAAGCGATTATCTTTTTAATTATTTTGTTATCCATTGATTGTTAAATATTGATTTCCGGTACATTCGGTGGAATTTTTTTACATTTAATTATTTCAATTGAAATAAGGTCCCATGACTCTTTTAAAAGTGAATTATATATTTTTAATAAAAATACAAGTATTTAGAAGTATTATGCGGATTAAATTGACATAAAAAGCTTGGCTTAAAAAATACCTGTTAATAGTTTAAGATCAGAAATATATAATACATATTATGTTTAAGAGATTTAAAGTTAGTGTACTCTTGGTTTTTTCGGTAATTCAAAATGTATTCACGGAATAAAGGAAAGAACTTGTTTCTGTTGTAGTAATTGTAATGACGGATTTTCGCGATGTCTTTTATGCACAAAATCACAAGTTTTTGGAAAAAAATATTCTTTAGATCTTGATCTAGTTTATAACACAACAACTATCATTATATCATATCATCAAATATTGACGTAACTTTAATTCCATATGCTTAATTTTAAATTAAGTATGACAGTGAAATACAACTGTTTTGTTACCTATCAATATATAATTTATGTATGAAGTACTTATCAATTTGCAAATAATACATACTATAAGTTAGAAATATTACGTTAATCAAAATTGAAAGTATTAGTTCATATAATATAAACCTTCAACAATTATGCGTTAAAGAAATTAGAATTTTTCAATTCCTTAAATAACTAAATACTTGAACAACTAAAACTTTTCAATACCAATTGTTTGTTACAACCTAATAATTATATATTTTATTGTATAAAAAACACTGTAATATTGCATTTTCTCATCAGTTGATATGAAAGCGGTCCTGATCATATTGAATAAAAATGAAATTGGTACAAATAAGTTTTTTTTTTTAATATAATTGTTGCCTTTGCAACAAGTATTGACAGAGAACACCCTTAAAGAGATAAATAAACTAGAGATTAAAGATAATTCTATTTCAATTATTTTATTATTCTGAGAGTAAATTTCTTTTGGAAAAATAATATTATCGTAAGTACAGATAATTTTAATCAATAAATTGTTTTTTCTTAGTTATTCCACTGTAAGAATCGGTATTGAAAATACACATAATTGTTTTATTGCGTAACAAATATTTAAAAAAAAAATCGTATTATGAATAGAACAAAAATAATATTGTTAATATATATATATATGTGTGTTAAAGAATTCATATCCACAAAACTTACTTCTGATTTAAAATACTGTTAAAATAAGGAAATTAAAGTTTACATATAACAAATAAAAAAGGTAAGAGTAAAAATAGTATAAATATATCTTACCATTGTTGGGTATATAATATAAATACGTATAGATGAGATTACCTATTTTATTATTATCAATAAATCTTACCCATACAAATGATTATATAAAACAAAAACTTCACGTGCTCATTTTTATCACTCCAAAATATTTAATAAAACACGCTGCAAGCAGACGTCAGAATTTGGCGAATTAATTCTGAACGTGTTCTATTTATGGATTCAAAAGTTTATTCGATTTTTAAAAATGAATCGCGAAGCAACAAGCGGTCGACGTCTCTCGTAGACTGGAGGGCGTCGCGCGTCCGACGTGCGTGCCTCGCGGCAAGCAGGGGAGCACTGAGCTACGGCTCTACGGCGCTACGCCGAAGACTACAGCATTCAGCCCAACAATCTGATATGAAAATAGAGCTAGCTTCATATCGGCCCTATAGGTCTGATGTAATAAATATTTAATAGAAAGTTTCTCAATATTAATTTACTTAGATTTAAGCGACAATGTTTTTATTTAAATATTCTATTAACCTTATTGTATAATAAAGCATCAATATGAATTAATTTTATGAAATTTCATAGAGGTAAATTTATTTGATACTGTTTAGGTTTAGATAATGCTCACACCTTGGAGAATTGAAATCATATAATTACCGTTATAAGTTTAATTAAATGAACGGACCACTAAAAAAAGATGGACATATATTTTCATGCATTTTTAAATAGCATTATAATTTGTATAAGAACTCAAAAAAATATTTTTGAACAGATACGAAAAAGTGTCTAGGTGTATTTAAAATATAATATGTGTATCAATTTTATTTTTTTAACGCAATTCGGCAAATACATATATCAATAATACGAATATATCAATACCGGTATTGCAAATATTAATACTGGTTATACAAAAAAGGTTAAATAAAGAAAAAATACGAATTGTTATCTCTGAAAATCGTTCGATATTTCATATAAAATACCGTATTTATTTCAGTATCATATTTATTTTTATATATAAACCACTTTCATTTAAAATATAAAAAATCATAAATAGGTGATTTTTCATAAACGACAACATGACGGCGTTTTTTCATTTTGATATTTAGGTATTTAGGTATTGAAAAAACACCATGAATACCGAGATCCCGGATTCGGTAATACCGGTATTGCAATCCCTATTTTAGTGTTATTCCAGTTGTGACGTCACTATTGATTTTTTTATAGTTAAGAAATAATTTCATACAATACACACTTCAATAGTGTGAACAAAAACAGTGTTTAACTTTATCCCCCTTTCGAATGTTCATAATAAAGATGAGCTTTTTCCGTATTGTTAAATACGGAAAATACTCTACATGATTTTTTCAAAACACACAGTAATCCCATGCAAATTTGAAGGAGATATATGCTAAAACTTTAAACAAATTAACATCGCTTGTACTAAAGAAAAAAATGTAAACTTTAATAGTATAAATAAACCAATGATTAAAATTTTATACCACTTTCGAATTTTCAAAATAAGGTTGAGTTTTTTTCCGTATTATCAAATACGGACAATTCTCAACGTAATTATTTCAGTTGCAGCACACACAGTAATTCCATGCAAATTTGAAGGTGATAAATTCTAAAACTTTAAACAAATTAAGATCGATTGTGTAATTCAAATAAAATATAGTCGACCAATGCGCAGTCAATAATTAATGATCTTTTTATTTGAGGGTTAAAAATGAGTGGCAGGTTGGTAGTATAATATTAAATTATTTTTGTAAATTCAAACAAAACCAGACAGCTTTGATTAAAATAATCATTTTGCTAAAATGTTCTTAACATTTTTTTATTTTAATAAAAGATTTAGAGTGATATAAATAACTTTATCTAAGCTTAGACTAGTGTTAATAATTCATAATAAGCTCATACTATGATTTGGTTGACAAATTTACGATTTAACTTTGTAAATACTGCGGATTAACTATAAAACTTCATTTTGAGTTATTAATTAAATGACAGTCGAAGTACAGAATGATAATATGTAGTATAACTCCTTTTAGATTAAAACGTTTATCAAAAAGTTATAAACTTTCATAAATTTTAAATAGATTCAATTTATTTTCAAAATCTGTTGAAAAAATAATACGAAAGATATGTCTGTTGCTATGGTTAGAAATATACTCTTTTTATAAGCTTTTTCTTAACTTTATGGTATTTTTAACAAACGTTTTTGATCCCCTTTTTAACGTAATAAAATATATAAAGCAAAGAACACACGTCACGTGAAAAACAACAATTCATCTACAAATAATATTTATACCCCAAATCTTTGATACGACGTGATGCCTAAAAGGCAAAAAAATCATGAGTAACGCTTTTAAAGTTAATTTACATTTAATTGTATGTGTTAATAGATGGATAAAATAATCTCAGTAATCAGTACAATGTGTGTTCATTGCAATCATATTTGAATGGGTCTTTACTACCATGTCTACTCCCGATGTGGATAACATGCATGTACTTCTAATGGAACACCTCAACCAAAAGTTTATCTACGAAAACCGGTTGTTATTGTGACACTCAATACCTTTTTTTTGTAAAGTTTAAGCTAAAAGAATGAGGCTAGGGAAAAATATGTTTTTTTATTTCACTATTGTAATGTCAAGCTTTTTTCCCATATCCGTCGGAGCATATGGCCACCACATGATTCCTCCAAGATTCTCTGTCCCTCGCCAGTCTTCTTGCTTCCTCCCATGTCATTCCAGCGTCTCGTATCTCCGCAGAGTACATCCTATAGAATATAGCGACGGCAGAATCCATCCTCTTGGTAGAAGAGACAGGCAGAATTCAGGCTTTTTTGAGGCATCTGCAGCAAATGTCCAAGCCAGGTCCATTGTCGCTTTTTCACTTTGGACGTAATTAACGGCTGTTTAGTCCATTCCTTTGTCTGTAAGGCTTTTATTTGATGTTAATCAAAAACGAAAAAGTGATTAGGCAGATATATGAATAAAAGTGATATATTTGAATAATTAAAAAATAAGTAACGAATCATTCAATTATTAAATCATCGTGTTCCAAAATATTTAAAAAATACTTATGTTATTCATTATTCCTGCAAACAACTTGGACAAATAAAATTATTTCCAATAAAATTTGTATTATCAGTCTGAAATAAATTGAAAGGCATTTTTCAAATATTGATTTATGTAATAGCCTTTTATGCTATGGTAATGAATAATGAGATTTTGACCAATATTATAAAAATAAAAAAACGCTGCAAACGAGTTCGTTTGCGTCCATAATTTTTGAATAAGTATGTAGGTAAGAAGGTGCGCGAAATGAAAATTTCCCAGAAAAGCGGTAATATCTCTTAAAAACAACCATCGCTTAAAGGAAGTACTTAGAGCACGGAAGCAAAGAAAGAATAAACCTTTATTTTGGTATTCAATTTATAACCTGCCATAATTTAACTTCCATGGCTTCAAACATTATTAAATTGACAAATAGCAATTTATAAATAAATATATTATAAGGTGTTTTTCAAAGGTTTGTTTTTTGAATTGGCAACACTTTTTCCAGTGACAGTTAATTTGTGTCACGCAATTTGTGAGATTTTGTCTATTTTTGTTGAAACCACAGCCTTCCACATTTATGCCATTCAATTGGGGAACAAACAATTTAGTAACCATGGATCTTTAAAACCCTCCAAGGACGAGCGTGACCATGTGGTCACAGTAAACAGCGTTGTCTATTGATCCCACTATTCATCTTTTTTCTACCTGAATATCGTTACTTTCACTCATATTTGGTTAAGAAGGGTACAGACTTCAGCAAGTCATCATCCGCGGGGACAGAAACGGCCACGTGCGATTTTTTTAATTTCCGTTTTTTTTTAATGGACTTTTTGAAACTGTTAAGTTATTTTTTTATCAAAACATCAAATTATTTACAGTTATTTTGCTAATATATTTGTATTGAAATTATGTTGATCTAAAGAGGCCGAATTTTAAATATTTTAAAAAATTTCACGTTTAGCTATATTTCAACCCCAAATTTTCACGCTCGTCCTTACATAGGTCCGTACACAATATTACACGGTAATAAAAGAATGAGCATTACCATATAGTCATTTCAGGGTTTCTATACAACGACTTTGTGTTTTTTTTAAAATTTTTGTTAGGAATAAAAGTTATCTGTGATTTCAATATGGCTTAAAAAATTATCGAAAAAAAGCTCTCGTCTCTGGAGGGTTAACGCCCTCTATTTACTGTCACGACTGGTCGACATTATTTGTAAAGAAATAAATTTGCACAATTTGCAAGTGTTTTTCAGGCGTTCATGGTTAAATGGCAAACCAACCTGAGCACAAACCAACTGTTAGGTATCAAATTTCATATGTTTTTACCTTTCCATACACCATTCAGATCATTACATTTACAATATGAAAAGATATTATTAATTTTCTTAAAAAAACTTCATCCCTCTATCGGAATCTACTTATAACTAAATCACTTTTTTACAATAACCAGTTATCAATAAACACCGTCTATTGTGGACATTATACAAATTTTTTGTAGCTTTTTAAAATTTGAACTGAAATACAATTGTAACAATGTATATTGCGTTTACGCAATCAAGTATCGCAAGTGTTGTCAGTGTATTCAAGTTCTTCTGCATCAAAACTAGTGTATATAAATTGTAAAATATTTAAATAGTTGTATTGATGAAATATATATAAAAAATAGAGTTATATTGAAATTAAGTATATATTTAGGTATTCGTTCAATAATTCCACTATGATAACTTTAATGATATTACATTACGAGCCCATATGTTTAAAATTGAGAGCTGATATACTTAAAAAAAAGTAAAAAATAATTTTCGTTACGGCAAGGTTCTCTAGAGACAAGTTCCGATTTTATATCCGGGACAACTTAACCCGCAGCCAGAGAATGGAGAAATTTCCGATAATTCAATTTTTGATGTATTGCATACGAAAAGTATTCGGCTGATTGAAAATTCTCGGATACTTACTTAGACAGAAATGAGACATTTTTCAAGTATCTTACGAAACTGCTCAGGTTTAATGTGATTTTTATTTCCGGTGCAATATCAGCATTTATTTTTTGTTCAACATTTATTTATATTTTTTTTTAAATCGATTGTAGGAATAAATTTTGTTTTATAATATAATAGCCGCACATCTGATGGTGGAAATCACTACTTATGTATAATATTAAATTTTAATCATTCAAATTATGTACATTCACACAAGTTTGGTCACTTACGACCCGGGTTTTGCCTTTCGGTATCTTCATGCGTTCAAGTGCACGGGTGAAGATTTGAAGAGCACGTCTAGTGACAAAACTTGTGTGAATGTACATAATTTGAACGATTCAAATTGAATGTATGCATTTATCTTGTATTTATTTTGAATATTTCAGCATAATTGGGTAAAACAGTATTTTACGATATTTAAACACTTACTGACCGGTAAGATGGGATAAATGAATTACGAAACGCATAAGTCAATGTCAAAACTTTTTAAAAAATATATATTTTTTAGTTTCATCTTATAACATGCATAATACAACAGTCGAATTGAAATCGTAACAAATATATTCATACGATATTATTATTTTGATATAATGAAGCCAAACATTTCGGTGGACTGGCACTAGTCTCCAAATACTGGTGTAAAGTCTGATGTTACGACGTGAATTATACAGATAAGCTTTACGAACGATAATATTATTATATGAAAATAAACTGAATATAAGCTTTACTTTTAAATAAATAAATATGTTGATAAATATTATTGATAAACACGTTCACTTCTTCCTAATCAGTAATCATAGCGAAAGATGTATCATTATAACTTGGCCGCTGGTGAGGGCGCCACTGTAGCGTGAGTAATGTTGCCATACTCATTTAAAATGTTGTTACACATTTTCAAAGGGAGGATAATAATATTGATTTTAAAGAAAGTCTTCACAACATATATTGTTAATTTCATACATCTTACATATTTTTAAAAAGAAATTAAATATAATTTCAATTTATTTTTATTGACATAACGTTATCACGTTTTTTATTTATATATTTATAATAGAGTTGTAAGAAAAATTATAATTAAACAATAAAAATAAATTACCATACTTAACACGATGGCTGCCGCAGACGAGATATCTCGTAAAATTTGTCGTGATCTACACTCAATTAATAATTAAAAATTGTAGCCGCCGTGCTAGGTAATTCCGTACTTTTTTTATTTGCGGCAGCTAAAAGGTTAATATTAAGTACTGGTTATCATTGAAGAAGCAAGCTTTTCCAGTGAAATGTTTTTTAAACACTAATCTAAGCCGTTCCTGATTGATTAACAAAATGTAGAGAATGGATATATTTGTTCTTATATTATTATATTTACTAACCTACAAGGGTTTCCGAGAAGAAATAATATTAGTTATTCTTAAACAAACGAAATATTTTTCTATCCTAACAATCTTTCATAGAAAAAACAGAATCATACAACAAACCAAAATAAAATTAAAATAAGGTATTTTCGTTATTCATTGTTTAAATAAAATCTTTAATCAGCGGAGTGGATATCGCAAACTATAATTTATTTTACAGTCGTTCATGAGCTGAAGCCAAACTGCAGAAAGCCAAGCATGCAATTAAATGCAGGATCTATTCAATTGCACTTTTTGGTAGTGTCTTCTCAAACATGAATGCTAGTAATTTTTCACATCAAACTATAAGTATAGAACGGACTTCGGTAAAAGCTACAACAAGCACTATGTGCTAGACAAATGTTATCTTACGGTATTAGTCTTCCGCTTTAACTATGTAAGATAATGTTATCGTGAAAGTTCGAAAATAGTTCAATAAAGGATAGATGAGTAATCAAAAAAACATATAAAACTTTTAACAAAGAGAGGTCGAATTTTTTTCAACGCTCTTAATTTGTAAACAATCAATTCGTATTCAAGTATAAAAACTGCTATTGTTTATATCTTATTCCAATTCACGTTGTGTAGTACCACCCTTACATTAAGAGGTAAAAAATTAGAAGCAATGTCTATGTTTAAAAGAAAAATCTTACGCTACAGATAGTCTGAAATGTTTTTAAAAAAGGTAGTCTAAAATGTTTTCAAAACACGTTTTATATCAGTGAAATAACCAAATTATCAATTTTAATTTGATATTCAATTAAATTGTTTTAAATAAGTGCAAGAGAAAATGTACTTTTTAACTCTATTCTGTAATACTATAAAAATAATAATGCAGTCAGAGCTCACGCATTCCGCATTTAAACAACTAGTTTAGAATTTTCGCGCATAGTTGGCGCTGTCCCCAAGACCCGAAAGCGCAGTCGTCCATAAATCGCCTTTCTGCGAAAGACCTTTATTGTCCCAGACCGGTTAATGTGGAGAAACTTAGTTTTGAAAGCGCTGTCCACGCCCCCCGGTTTGGAAGGCCCACGGAAAACTTTACCACGAGTCTTCTGCGAAGAGAAACTATTGTCGCAAAGTTTGCGAACGATTTCCCACATATCATATTTGAAGACTTTTTGGAGCACCTAGTCGCATTATTACAGGGTACCTGTATTGATATAACATCACACTCGGCTAGTGAGTAATATTCAATATCGACCGACGGAACTTTATGTGAAAACAATGTGAGTTAATTAAGTCATAACTTATAACCCGTTAAGAGAAAAAATATCCGTTTTCGTAATGACAAGTTCCTTGCTTACTACTCTTTTATAAATCACTATGTTTAGGGTAAGTGAAAACACGTTTAAAGCATAGTTCTGACGATGGCGAAAGCCGAAATAGCTATCAACGTATAACATATAAAAAACTGTAGAACTGAAATACCTTGATATTTTTACCCTATTAAGTGAAACAGTTTACATTGACACGTATTAAGAAGAAAAATTATCTTTACTTACGCACATGTCATTAATAAAATATATATAGTTGAACTCCTAAAATAACGACATGTAGCGATAGTGATGACCCAACCACAAGCCCTTTCCTGCCCTACCGTTTCTATCTCTACTACTCTCTTCCAAAAAGAGAGGTTGAACGACTGAGTGACAAACAGTTAAAATTTTTGTTAAAATACCTTCATTAGGAAGCCATATGCTTCACATTGGGAGCGGGCATGGATTAAAAAATATATATCATTACTCCTTTGTTTACTTTAAGATTTCGACTGAAGGTGCTTGGTGAAATTTGAATCGTTCAAATTATGTACATTCACACAACTTTTGTCACTAACGACCCGGGTTTTGCTTTTCGGCATCTTCAGGCGTTCAAGTGCACGGATGAACTTGTACTGACGCTTAGTAAATAAGTGTATCGTGTTTAATTAAGAAATAAATGTATCATTAGGTTTAAAGCCATTGCTGACGAAACGGATTAACCCAAACGATTAACCTATGGGAATGCCATATTTCAACATTTAATTAGCTATGAACGCCATTAATAGTTTTATAATATAATAAAAAAAAATGTAAGAAAATAGAACAATCGAAAAGATATTTCGAACGAAGAGAATTACGTCAATGATCAATTGGAGGAGAAATGAAACCGATATTTTTTTTACCTAGTCGTGAATTGAAATTTATTTGACTAGTCGAGGACTTTTATATAACACATGTTTTGTTTATCCTTTTACTATCGAATATCAATGTAATCGTTTTAGCGGGCTATCGTTTATTCGTGGCATTCGGGTTTGGCGCTTTTTAATCGGGCATTATCAAAATGACAACGTTTATTATGAGCTTAAGGGCGTTGTCGAGTGCAAAGGGTCAAATTTGAAAGCGCATCTGGCTCAAAGTTTTTAAGACTATTTACGTTCGGGATCTGCGAAGAAGAAAAATAGAAGTTGATATCCTAGATCGAAATAGTTCTTATTGTCGAACTCTGATAACTGTGTCCACATATATACCAAAGATTTTCAACTTATGGCCCGTTTTATATTTTTGAGTTTCTAAATTAAATTGAATAACTACTGAAATGCTTTGTGAATATTCATTTTTAACAATGATACTGAAATGATACCCAATTCGAAATATATCCTAAAATAATATTATATCTTTACGCACTATAGAAAATTAAGGTGAACTAGTAGACAATAATTATTTTAACGGTGGTAACTGTTCAGACTTCAACCATGTCCGCTTCCTATTTAATCATATGGATATCAAATATAGTTTGATTAAACTCTCTTATTTGACAATAATAAGGATGGAGAGATGAGGTTCAATTTCCGAACAGCTTTGTTTTAAGAATCTGATAGATGAGAGATGATATAAACAACTTATTAAAACTAATATATTAAAATAAAACATAATATAAGTAATTAAATGCACATTTTTATAGATCGATCATGTTTGTCATCGGCTTAGCTGATATCCAATATTTGGCATTTCAAGTGATAGAAATTTCAAATATTGAATACTTTCCTTCACTGACTAAGAGTAATTTTATAATTAAATCGTAAAAAAAGAAATTTAAAAATAGTGGTCCTTTTTAATTTAACAATTCAGTATAATTTGACATAAATTTTAGGTTTTTTAATGATTTTTATTGCAGTGGATAAATTGAATAGCTATTACCAAACTTATAGATAATTCAAAATGGTTCGATGAATCGTTTGACATTCTTTTAATATTATTAAATATATTTTTTTAATATACTTAAATAAATGATTATATTTAAAAATATTTAAATACTGTTATCGCAACAATGAAACACAGTTTCAAAACCATTTATTCCAGACTTATTTGACAAAGTTTTGGAATATAAAGGGATGTGATATTACAGATTGCAACGATCTAGTAAAAAGGTTTTCCAAGATGTTCAGCAAATAATATTGTTTGAACAAGAAGTTCAATTTCATTTCGGAAAGATATTCTTTTATAAATTTCATATTTAAATCCATGTCTCATTTATTATCGCAATAAAATATCTTTGAAGAAAAATCACTATAAAAACATAATGGTATTTAAGAGATAAATTTAGTATTTTGTATAAATTACAAATGTATCATTATTATAATCAATAGCAAGAGAAATGTTGATCCGTATATAGATAGAAGTGTAACTTTATACCTATTCATTAAAACGGTTTTGTGTCACTGCCACGAGAAATTCGCCATTTTCTTCAACTACCAAATAAATAATGGTGGTATATTTTTGCAGTGTATTTATATACATACTCGGCGGTATATTTATGGTAAAATGCTACACCCAAACACAGATGGGCATAAATTGTTTTTCCAGGAAATTTTAGAAATAAATAGGGCACAGGTAAATACTTCACCAATTTTGAATAAGCAGGCAAATCTGCCAAACTTCCATATTATATATCCATATGTAAGTAAATATGATCATTATTTTTTCCAACAAACAAAATAAATATAATTCTTAAAATTACTCACCATTCCAATCTGTTGGCATTCCCATGGGCTAATCTATTTCGCCAGCAATGGATTTAAGCTTAGTGATACTTACATACAATACATTTATTTATTAAATATCAGTTCAAGATCAAGCGAAACCCGGGTCGTCGGTGAAAAAATGTTAATGTACATAATTTGGACGATTCAAATTTATGGTATTTCATGTATCAATAAAAATTAAAATTTACTCGTTAAACAGAAAAAAAATCTTTATATGTACTGTACACAAGACCATCATCAAATCTTTAAAATAATAAAATAAAATCACTTGATATAGGTAGTGAAGTCACATAAAAATATTTGAACTACAAATAAAAATGTTCTCATTCACTTGTGGTAAAAATAATACTTTACACAAAACGATTGCATTATTTCCCATGCGTATTAAATATGGTTTCTTTTTTGTTCATTTTTCACTTGCGTGCAGAGAAAATATGAAAAATAATATCCGAGAGTAGGCGTAAAAAAGTAAACGCGATATATATTGCTATTTAAATATTCACAAAAAATACTGTATAAAAGTTTTTATTCAATCCATGTCCGTTCCCAATGTAAATGATTTAGCCTTCTAGTAGAGTTAGTTACCTCAACAGATTTTTTTTACAAGAAATTGTTACTCAGATTCAAAAGTATTTTGCAATTAAGTCGTTTAAACGAGGTCTATCTTATTTTTTACATTTTTTAAGTCACTTACCCATAACACCGTGAAAGTATCTTTGTGGTTTCTCTTACCTGGAACAAAAAAAAAATGTTACTTAGAAATAATAAGACAATCTTTTTTACTTATTCCGCATTTCAAATAAAGGTCAGGACCGGTTTTACTATTCATGACCATAATTTAATTTGGTAATCAGTTGATAATGCTCAATCCAAATAAATTTGGAATTATAACAATTGTTTATTTTCTTAATTAGATAATTATCAAATGTTTGATGGATAGTGTTTTAAAGATTCTACTTAGAAAAACAAACCACAGCGAGTTATAATCAGTGCAATCATTAACACATTTTATGACAAAACTTAATTGGCACATGTATCATGGATATATGTAATCAACATTACAAATTCAAACATTATTTGCACATGACAAATTCCTGTTTTATATATTATTCTTTTCATATCTCATTTTTCATTTTCGTCACGTTCAGTTGTATTGAACGAGGCATCTGGCACATAAATCAAAGGATCAATTATAGATTGCCCGAATCCACACCATGTCTGAGTGATTGTATTTCAAACATTACAAAATTAATGTTTAGATAACTTTTGCTATTTGAGATTTTTTTTGATGATTCTGATTTTGTATTCAGATATTTTAAAGACAAATTATTCCAATTCATGATATAGTTTTTTTTATCGTTTTATACTAAAATTTATACATAAAACGTTGTTTAATTCTGGATTGATTTTTATTCAAAGAAAACTATGTACTTTCGATGGATTCGGCGGTAATTTTGTGAAAGTAGCAAGCATTTGCGAAAGTAGTTGTCTAAGGATGACTTTTAAAGAGGCAAAACACGTGTCACAGTTTGTATCACAATACGAGGAATAATCTGTTATTTTATTTTATATTAAAACTATCCACCATTATATTTTAGATTCAGGTGGTTAGAGCTTGCTCTATCGATCACGCAGGTTTGGGTTCGATTCCCGGTACGATCACAGTGAATTTTAGAATTATTCAATTCAAAATTGTGATCGAAGACTGGTTGTTTGTGATGTCAATTCACATTATTTCATCTCCTCCCATCCTTCTGATTCTTTAATAATTGGGTGTAGCAATAGCTATTAGTTATTCACTAGACCTGTTCTAGCCTTATCATTCTTTCCTTACTACTCACATTGAAATAAAGTCAGGTTGAGTTACCTCCATTAGGAGGCCATATTTTTAGTTTTTTACTCGGTATTCCGTGAAAAGTTTCTACCGAGTAGGTAGAGTGTCCTGTGTACCGAACTTTCTATGTGTTCGCCCGCTGTGGTCTATTTGGTTACAACTTGCTCTACCGACCAGGTGGGCCTGGATTCGACTCCTGGTAAGGTCAATATCAAATTTAGATTTTTCAATTTAAATTTGAGACCTAAGACGTGGGTGTTTGTGATGTCAATTTACTTCGAGTTTATATCAAGTAACTTACAATAAATTCTCGTATGATATTTTAAATTTTAAATATTTGACGCATTGGCATTAATTGTAATGCCGAATATTTTAAATAATATACATATATATATAATATTTATACTGACCACATATAAGCTTTATATTGATCATTACCCTAGTAAAATACTGACTAAATATAAGTATATTTTTTATGCATTCATGACGATACTCCATGTTGGGCCCACCACCAATCGTCTACACAATAACTTTATATTATACAGTGTAACATAGTTTTTTTTAGTCCGAAGAAAATCCTTTGATGTTTCTTTGCTCTTTTGAATAGAAAAAAAAATAATGTGATTTTTATGAGAGCTTCTGTAAGTATCAATTTACACGCTTTCCATGTGGTTTACAAGTGTGGCTTTTTTATTAAAAGCGGTATATACTTAAACAATTATTTATCATGGCCGGATCAACTATGTTTAAAAGTATGTATAAGAAAGACGCTGGTAAAAATATAATTAATACCTATGAAAATAATTCAGCACGGCGATTGATTCTTAAGTTTGATGTTTTTATGCAAATGAACAGTTTCGTATATATTAAGAAATCTAATTATTGTTTTGAAAATGTTTTCTCTCAAAACAAATGAATATTCGCAAAAAAAGTATCAGGCGCGCATAGCATGATAAGTGGTAGAAGTGTTACTGGCGCACGTAAAATTTTCCACCAAAACAAAGTTGGCGCGGCTTTTTCGCACGTGCATCGAAGCGAATAATACCAGAGGCTAAAAGGCGTGGGCGACCCTTGCGGAAAAACCAATTAAACCGCCCGATGGATTGATAGACGAGGACGAGCGCTTGTCGACTTCAGCGGCCATTCATAACGACGAATTTTACTGGGCCAACGTTGGTTGTTTCCGCCAATCACCTGGATCAACACTTTTGTTCATTCCTGTTGCCCCGATACTTGTATGTTACCCTGATACTGATGGCAGGAAATGTAGCGAAAATAAATCGACGCCGTATGTATGGCGTAATCATTGGAGCATATTGCGAATTTTACGAATGCTTCTCGTTGTCAGAAGCGTAATTGATATTTTTAATTTATTGTAATGTTAGTAGAAGTGAAAAAGAAAACGAACGAGGATACAAATGAAAAGCGGATTACAATTTTTAAAAAATATTTTTCTGTCAACAAAAAATATCGTATTTCAATTCGATTTTAAATTGTATATTTTCATTGATATTTGAGATGACAACAGATGTCTCCTTAGGGCTACAAAGTCTAGAGAAAAGCAATCATTTGTGAAAAAACTAAATTTATTTAAAAGGGATATAAATTATTTTTTTAACTTTTGCGATAAAAATGGGAGGCAATTTATTACTTTTTACAATGTTTATTTTAAAATAGTGTTAACTCTACGTATTTATTTAAGCAAAACTTAAAAACAACAAAGTATATTTTTAGGGAACAAAATAAATGGTCAGAGTTTAAATCAATTTTTGGTCAGAATAAAAATATTATACGGTTAGATTTTTATAACCATTTTGGTGAGGTTAAGTTAGGTTAGCTTAGTTTTTTTAATTTAATTTAATTTAAATGATGACTATCTTATATAAACTCTGACCATTAATTATTTATTCTGCCCTCTGTAATTCTGACCGATACATTATGACCAATGCCAAGAGATTAGCTGCGCAGAAATTTCAAATCAAAGCAATCAAATAAATATTGATTGAATATTTGTCTTGTAGTGCGCGCCAACCCGGAATGCGCGGGAGCTATCAAACTGCTGCGCAGCCGCGCGCGTTCGCAGCTTAGAGGGAAAGTTGATTATAACCATTGAATTTAAATTCTGAACAATGTATTAAAATTTATGACCGAAACTGAATTAAAATTCTGACCGGTTAAATACGAGCCATATTTTTATTGGTGTCTTGCAAAGTGAAAAGCTGTAGTACACTCACAAATAATTAAATTAACGTGGTCCTATTGTATTGATTTTCAATTCGTTCGGTCGTCAATTATTGTTCACGATTAATTACACTTGTGACTATCCCAATAACGAGACATTTGTATTGCCAAGCGATTTGTATTGGCGGTAAGGTATCTTGGCAATTTATCCTTTGAGCGATAGATCGTGGTTAAGGGAGTCAATATAGTGAAGAGCCTGTCTGGCCTTACTCTCTGTAATAAAAATTAAGTATATTAAATTGGTGTGTTGGTAAAGGAACTGACATTAACAATGAAATTTTGTTTAATTTAAACCGCTTTTCTCGCAATTAAAACGTTTCTGGACGTTGCGATATTTGTATGTCTAGAAAGGGGATGTACAACCCGCGACCCTCAGGCCACGTGCGCCCCATAAAAAAGAAATTGTGGTTTTAGTATGCAGCAACTTAAAATCAATATAATATATAAAACATTTTTTTTTTGTGAGCACTGTAAGTTTTCGTTCTTTGAAACACTAGAACCACATTTAATAAGTGGAATGTTGTAATTATATTTTGAATTAGTATGTTAGAGTGAATAATATGATGCATTGTGTATTACTTCGGAGCCAGTATATATATCTAAGCAAAATTTACGTTTGAGCATAGTTCTGACGATGACGAAAGCCGAAATAGCTATCAACGCATAAAATATAAAAAAAACGGTTACTAACTAAAATACGTTGATATTTTTACCTTATTAAAATGGAGTTCTACCAAGTAAATGCCAAATCAATAGTATATGTATGTAGTTAGTGATGAGCTGTGTGATGATAATACTCGGCAGATGGTGATAAACGTTTTTCAAATATTCAAACTAAGATCATCGTCAAAAATCTTATAATAAGTTACTTGATTTGTTTTCTTACTGCTGTGTTACTTCCAAAGACAATCGTCGGCATATTGTGACAGACATTCTTCAACATAGATTTTATGGGTTTTATATATTGTCTTAAAAACCCAAAAAATCTATGTTTAATTTCTACCAAGTACATTTCAGTTTAATTAGTTGAGTGTTTTTTAATTATTTTTTATTTGTTTTACATTTTCATGTATTGGCAAGAGAGATATGTCCTGCGGAAGAGCATACTTATTTCAAATTTATTAATCGATGAAAACGTCTTTCAATTAGGTAATAGTGAAAAGCCAATACGCAAAGACTAGGGTATCCAATCCCGGGATTGGGATTAGCTCACCGAGTAATTTGAAATTTTCGATTTGGTATAATTTTTCCGCGGATTACCTCCAAACCTCGTTTTTTTAACTCACCGAGAAATTTGAAATCGTCGTTTTGGCATACTTTTTCCGCGGATTATCTCCAAACCTCGTTTTTTTTTAGCTCACCGAGTAATTTGAAATTTTCGATTTGGTACTTTTTCCAAATCTTATCTCCGAGAGTCGATTTTTTTCCAAAATCCTATTAGTTTTCCGGATTTGCTCAAGATTTCTCAATTACAAAATCCCGGGACTGACATGGTCGCAAAAATATGACGGATTCCCGGGATACCCTATCAAAGACGTCTCATAATACAATAAATTGTAATAACAAATGATTCCGCTAGACGTAAACTTTGAGATATTCCAGAAAAAATCTTTCGTTAAGAAAACATTTACTTTATTAAACTCGATAGCTTGACAAAGTTTGAACGTCAAAAATAAATCGACCAAATGATTAATGACAGTTTAGACATTCATTTAAATGCCTTATATTATTTATATCGTGCAAATAATGAAGTATAATAATAAAATACACAGTCATCGAATAACATAAAATAACTCATAAAACTTTTTCACCCTCATCGGAGTTTTCGCTCGCAAAAAAATAACATCGGAGGAATTAAATCATTAGAAAAGATATCATCATATGATAATAGTTAGTTGATATAGAAAAAAATACTGTTATAAGCGATCTATTCATCTTGAATTTATTATGTCTGTCACAATATGCCGACGATTGTCTTTGGAAGTAATACTAGTAAGAAAACAAAATTATTAACTTCTTATAAGATTTTTGACGATAATACTACTTCGAATATTTGAAAGGTAAATTAACCTGATATTTATAATAAGTTATTTGGGTTTTAGTAGCGGTGATGGATTGATTGTTTGTTTGTTCATTTAATATGTCATTGGCTTGATTATGTCTAATTTATTATAATTTTTTAAGAGCATTTAGCGTAAGCTAAATAAACCGAAATAGCTATAAACTTATTTTTTAAAAATTGTAGAACAAATTACTTTCATATTTTTTACCATATTAAAAGGCATCATGTTTATAAATAAAAGACTATTTTATGCTAATTTTACATGTATTTATTAGGATCAGGACTGGTTTCAATCATTACGAGAATTTCTCACTAATAAAAAATATACATTAATCTACGTATATTTTGTACTTGTATGTATAAGAAATGTGTTCGTTGTTAGATAATGCTTATCATATTCAAACATTTCGAAAAATAATTTAATTCGTATTGCTAAATACAAAATGATAACGCAATCAAATCGTACTATATACATACACAGAAATGTTGTGTTATTACTTCCCTCGAGAGACGACAATCAAAAATGTTTATAAATTCTCGAGAATTCGCTATCTTAACATGTAGCTGTTTGTATGCATGTATTTGACTTTCTGAATGCTTAACCAATGTCGAATGAATGCTAACTGAATTTATTTGAATTGTTTAAGCAACAATAAATAAACGTTTGAGGTCGTCAAGATAAACAACCGACGTTAATTCAAACAAGGGACCCAGCATCGGAATAGTACAGTCAAAACTAAGGGATTTAAATAAACATTTAACCTCTAACGGTGAGGAGTTTACACCCTTGGCTTTATATTAAAATTATCAACTGATCATTTGATAAACCTCTTCAATAGGGCCTCCAATCCTGGGGTCAATTTTGCGATCACGTAATCCCGGGATTGTCTTAGTACTAGTAATTTCGGGGTTTTGTTAATATTAAAAAAAAAACTCATTCTAGTGGTTTTTTATCAATGAAATTGTAATTTTAGAGCTTCTCGAAATCAATTTCAACAATAAACAAGCACATTTTTTGCACTAATTCTATATTTTTATAGTGTTTAGAATCGGCTTCACTCATCGCGAGACATCATACATTTTTTTTATTTTTTTTATTATATTATAGTATTTTTTATTTGCTTTATATTCTAAATATAAATAAATATTCTCATAAAATAAAATAAATGCGAACTTTTTTTAAAAATGTTAATATGACACGAGAGAGGTGTTACAGGATTTGGGGTTATAACTTGAAAAAGGTTTGGGGGCCAGCTTGCAGGCCACAAATTTCCAATCGGTGGGTTGTAATTAAGTAGTTTATTTTATTTATTTTGTTTAAGTCTTTTAATGAGTTGCATAAATTTAATTTTACAATTTTAATGTGCTCTCGAACACTTCAAAGCATTATTTCAAATTCGCGAGAAAATTTGTCGTATTTTATCTATTTCATTTGGCAAAATAAATTAACAATTGATTACGACATTATTATTATAATGTATTCGTTGCGGTTTTGGATGTTCGCCATATTTGTATAACGGCCATAAAGTACGTAATATATGGATACACTACTCTCATAAATCGTGGCTTAAATGCCACCGTCTACTAATTGAATAAATCTCCCGTACTTTAATATCACAGCCGACGTTTTCCTCCCTCTCTCTCTTTCTCGTTTTGACGCGTGTCCCTTTCTATTCCACTGCTTTTAACGCTGAATAATTATATTATTAATTTTAATAAATGCCCGTCGGGATACCTTCTCGTCATTCTGTGCTCCTGTTCCAATCAGCGCAGATTGACAGTTTATGTAATAGAAATAAAGAGAGTTCTGTTTAGTATTAATTGAATTTTAGTTATTTTGTAAAAAATTACAACGTTTAATATTCTACAGAAACAAAACGTCTTAATTAAATAAATTTCTCAAAAATAAAGAATCAGAAATGATAATGGAATATAATAAGCAATCGTCACCTGAAATCGTATTTTTTTTACTTAAAATATATTTCAAAAGCGGCAACGAAAAAGATGTTGAAATACGAAATAATAAGAAAGATAAAACAAACTTTATACAAATACTTTTGTACAGCCAATACTTGGTTCTTTAAAGGTCAGCAACATATCGGAAGTAGTTTTTATCACCATATGGGAAATGTTTAAGAGAGATAGATAAATTTTCTGTGAGCCGTAATCATCCATTAACTAAATATTTTTTCTACGATTACTCTGCGTGAATTCATTTTGAAATGAAAATAGAATTCAATTAGTGGTACACTAAGTAAATACCACGTGTCCGTGTTGTTGCTAGTGACACATTTCCTCTCATCAGAGGAAATTGCTAGACTATCCTGATCGTAAAAAAAACATTATCTATGAGTTATGTTTGCTGCAATAAAGTACGGCCTGTGTTATTTTAGAATCGTTAATAAGTTATATAAAGTTGTTACGATTTATTTAATGTGGGGTTGATCTCAAGTGATAATAGCGATACACGTGTGACTATGGCTAGCGAGTGTCGTTCACTATGTAAGATAACGTCAACGGAAAAATACCTCCCATATGTCAAGAACGTAATTGTTTAGGAGAAACTAAAACTTATGATTGAGAGTTGAAGGAATTGTTTGTAAAAAATACGCTTTGTAGTTTCCTGTTGTTCAACATTTCAATCATTCGTTTTTTTCACCGTCTTATAATATAATAAACTTTTTATTGAGACCACAAGGGAGATACAAAGAAATATTTTAATTATCACATGGCAGATTTTACCAATCAGTAGAACAGTTTAACTTATTAGAACGTCATACTAAACACATTTTTGAAAAATCGACCACACTGGAGTTGTCTTCATTGATTTGATCATTATTGGAAGACGGTATAAAATGATCTAAAAATGACGGTATAAAATGATGAAAAAACATCTAAATTTAACCATTCAAATTTTGCACACTTTCAAATAATTTTTCACAAAAGATTTCATCTTTCGACGTTTTCTAGCATTCAATTATACGGATTTACTTGAACTGATAAGTATTTTATCAAAACCACTAAGCTCAGGAGCTATTTTGTGTCAGTTAACTCGAAGTTATTTACTATGTAAGAAAAGTATACATTTTTAATTAAAGACTAGTTAAAAACAGATATTCGCCAATTACAGACAGGTTTTTATTTAATATCAAATAAAAATGTATAAGTCTTCCTAAAATGATATTCCTGTAATTAGTGTGTTACTTGACCGTTCCCAGTCATACATATTCTCAAAGGTTCACTGAAAGCTTAAAAGCTCTAGCAAGCAGAATAGTTTTTCCAAGTGGAAAGCTCTAACGACCAAAGTGCATTACGCGATATTCAGCATACGGTAATGGCTCAAAATAATTTCATTCCGTTTACAGCATTTAAAATTATGCCGAGAATTATCCCTCGGTATTAATCATATTTCTTCGGTCTGCAGTAGACTCCAATAGTAAATTTATTTTCCTAGAAGTGTGTAATTGAATTTTGTCTTGTTTTACTATCAAAATTTTTATTCTTAATATCAGTATTGAGATTGAACCACCGCTCCAACACAAAGGCAAATGTGTAGTAAATAGTAACTGTAATTTGGTGATGGATTAATATATTTTACAAATTATGAGATATCTACTTTTATTTTATTGCATATATTACAAAGTAAAAGGTATTTGGAGAGACGGTTTAAATATCAAAAGAAAATTTAATTAACAAAGTATATTTCTCAGTAAAAAATGTTTCCGATAGATTTAGCGGTAGTTTTGTAAAATTTATTTTTTTAATCCAAAATTAAAATTGATAACTACAGATTGTCAATCAGAGTGGAAGAGCATTATATAAACAATTTTAAAAAGTATAAATAATAACAGTCAATTAAAAAGTGATACATATAGTACACATTTTAGAGTTTATTGCACTGATACGGATTACCTCATCTCTTATTTTGTAACGATGTTGACTTTATGTATTCAAATCATATTTTTGAAATTATAAAAGCACCAAAAAACTTGCAGTTAAAGCCTATTGAAAATACGCCACTAGACTCGAAAATACAGTAAATTAAAAGTTATTCAACAGTACTTAAAAAAACACCAACGAAAAAATTACAATTGCAAAAACTATCTATCTATCCAAAAGCAGCGATTTTTATTGAAAAATTAATATATATATCAAATAGACTACTTAGTATGAAACTTTGTGTTCAGGCAAGTAAATTGTTGGCCAATGATATTAATTCTAAGCAATAACTGTCAACAATATAACAAAACCACCAATAAACATGTCAATATTTATTCAATAGTACTGTTTATTTTCAACCTTTGCCACGAATTAATTCTCCTTTTTCATGATAGCCAACACATCAATACCGCTAATACTGTTTGTCTTGTATTTTGATTTACTTGTTGAAAAGAGTTTGTCCGTGCCATTATTTCATTATTAATATTTTTTAAGTTAGTATTAAAAAAGTGTTGTATTCTTAATGCCAAACATGAATTAACAGTTAAGAACAGCGATGACGATAGAATGCCAGATGTTAGAAGTAATATTTTACCGAAAGAAGCTGCAAAAAAGTTACACAAAAATACGACATTATTCTACTGAAAATATCCATATATATCGAGAGAAAATGAAGAAGTCATGAAAGCTTTTGCGACATGTGACTCGCAAAACATTGACGCTTGAAAAAATGTCAAGACACGAAAATAATTTTGAAGGAATAAAGTAGTCCGTTAAAAGCAAAGATATGTTCTATGATTTAATAATAACCAATCTACGGAAGCTAACGGAATATGAGTATTTGGTAGGGACATATTTTGAACAATTATTGTATAAATTGTATAAATAATACTTACTCTTTTTGAAGTATAATATAATATTATATAATATGTAGCGAGAGAGTTTTGAATGCGTACTACATGAATTCATTCCGTATCTAAAGAAGTCTTTTCAAAGAAATGTTTGCATTCAAACTGAAACAAAAATCTTACTCTTGTCTTGGAACAATATGTACACTGATTGCAAAACGAAGATTTATGAATTCATTGAACTAGAAAGGAAACTAATTATGAAACGAGATCGCAATTCTAATTACGTGATATTTCTGTATGTATGTATTTTAATATTGACGATTTGATGTGTATATATAAAAATTGTTTCAAAGCTGTTAGATATCAATAGTTTTTCAGAGTGAATGTAGCGGTCTACAGCGACATCTATAATTAAGACAAATTATTAAATGGCTTGTTTACAAACATTCGTTTAATTGATTGACTCTAGCTTAATATTATTTTAAAAACATCTCAGTTGTGTTAAACATTTCATTTTATTATATTCTAATAAAATTTCTCTGTTAAAAATGAAGAAGGAGACAGTGGCGTGCTTAAGGAGTAACCTCTTATCTACTTTCAATAAAAAGTCGTATCTCTACCAAAACGCACATTTTTAAAATATTAAACGTTCACAAAATAAAATACATCAATTATAACATTAACTTTTTTTTAATTCTCCATTTTACAGTTACTATTTCAACATTTACTTAGCTAAAAATGACCAATAAAAGCAAACGAAAAAAATAAAGTTAATGTAATATCAATGTATTTGATTTTGTTGACGTTCTAAATTTTTCAAAAATAAATACTGCGTTTTGGTTGAGATGCAATTTTTAATTGAAAAATAAAAGGAGGTCACTGCTTTAGCACACCCCTAGATCCCTGTTCATTTTGTAACAATTAAGTTTATAATAATTAGGAATGCTAACCTAGCGGTGATGTTTGTAAAAAAGTAATTTAATAATTTGTTTGAATTATAGGTGTCGCAGTAGACCGCTTCAATCACCTTTAACATTGGGATGGACAAATGAAGTGTTTCTTTGAGATTAAAATCACTTAGGCTAAATATATTTATTTATATTTTATATACCTTATTCGATATGTTAATTTCGCAAATTATTCGTAAGCATCCATTAGGTTTACAATAAGTTACATCCTTGGGGAGACTAAGTACACTATTAACATCGTGTTGTCTTGTGAAAAGCCGCAAACGATTAAAAGCTTAAACTTAACGTAAGTGCTGTTGTTTTCCAGAATAAATTGCCGAAGCGTGATTATTTCATGATATGTTTTAGTTACCTATAAAGTTTGCCATAGAAAAAGCGTTGAAAGCTTTCATACTTCGAAATATGCATTTTTTCTCAATTTTCAAGCCGTTGATTATGTAGCGTGGACTTTTAGTGTAACTTTTGGAGTGTAACTTTTTAAAACACAGACGGTAATTAAAAACATTAGGTCACACAGTTTTGCTGGGTTTTATCGATTTGGTATTAGTCGGAATTATTGCAACTGAAAACAATAAAAATAATGACGACCTTAGATATGAGATGATAGTTTAGGCTCATACATTTAAGCCAGTGCTTCCCAAACTGAGGTCCGCAAGTTTTTCACGGGGGTCCGCGAAAATGTTCATTCTTTCAACTTTCTTTATGATAAAGTATGATTTTTTTTGAGGGTCCGCAGAATATTGTATTCAGATTTAGGGGTCCGTGGCATGAAAAAGGTTAGGAAGCACTGATTTAAGGGACAATTTTGCGCAATATCACAAAAAAGATTATGTTCATTTTTCACATGTATATTTGTGTGAATGTACAAAATTTTAACGATTTAATTTTAACATTGAAATTCTACCAAGCACTTTTAGTCAAAATCATTAGTAAATTTTAATTAAGAATTATTTTCTGTAGATGAAAATCAAAATTCAAAAAAAACGCAGATCAATGTTTGCATTCAGATATTTTTACCACGTCCGTTCCCAATATGATGCATATGAACTCCTAACGGAGTTTATTTCAGCAAAAGATTTTCTACGATAACTGTTTATTACTGAGTTGCTCAAACTTAGAGAAAAGGGATAGAAGGATGACAGAAAAAGTGGTTAGGTATCACTTGATTTTAGAATAGGATGTGTAGGAGCGGGAACTTTAAGACATCACATTCATCCATATATTCGGACAGAAGTCAATAAATCGATTGAAAAATCAATCTACAAAAACTGTCCGTACTGGGATTCGAACCCATGACTCCCGCGCTCTAAGCAAACGACTTCGACACTTGGCCAAATAGCCAGCAATACTAGTTTTTAAAATAAACTGTAGTGTCATATAATAAACTTTATCAACTAAACTTAATGTCCACGGTTGTATCGATTTTTTTTGTCATATACAGTAGGATATCCGGCTAAATGGTTGTCCGTTATTGTCAAAAGTTCGTGCTAAAGGAGAAGATTTTCCAACCGCTCCTTTGTATTAAAAAATATAAAGTGAAGTGAAGTTTTAATATAAGTGGATTGAAAATATTATGTGATTTTAAACTATGATAAGGCAGGTAAAACAACTTTATTTCATAGAAAAGTTTTCTGTTATGAAATAAAAATAAATAAACAAATATCGCCATGGCCTAAAGTTTAAAAGTTACAAAAATTCAAGCAAAATCCTGTCTTCAGATTATCAGATATTTTATCCGAATTCTGTTCTTGAATTGACTTTGTACTGTACTGAAAAAGAGATTTCAATAAAGCCTCTACTTCAAAACGTTGAGAAAATAAGAAAGAGCATACGAAACTTTTAACTTGAAACATAAACACTCGTTGATATATCCAATTTTTCTACCATATTATCGACGTATTCTTAATATTAAGTATAACATTTTTTTCTTTTGCAATGGTTCAAGCAAAAGTCGTATAAAAACATATGTTGAGTAAACATTTCTTTATCTTGTATGTTTACAAGTGCGTGATAACTGACCTAAGAGTGCCTTCGACTTCGAATTTATGTACAAATAATGGTTCGACCCTTCTCAGTGTTAGCATTTTATTCTTTGGATAGCCAGTAAATGGCCTTTCGGAAATTTGAATAACAACACTTCAATACTTTTATATGTACGTTGGAATCTTAGATAACTTAATGCCATGATATATTTTGTAGGTACATTATCAGTAAGAAAGCTGGATTTTCAAAGAAATTCATATATATATAATTGTGGTTTTTTTAATTATATTTAGTAAAATTTTCTTTAAATGATTGAGATTAATTTAAAACTCATTTTTATAGCGGTATTAATTTGCGTGTTCATTCTGCCATATATATAACAACTAGCTGGCCCGACGAACTTCGTACCGCCTCAGAATCAATAAATGTTGTGTTGGCTGAATTAAGTTCAGTTGAATGAATACTCAAAATGAATTAAGTTCAATAATTGTTCAAAATTCAAAATGAAAAGTATTTAAATTACATTGATGTTATTCACGTGGTACAGTCGATAGATTTAAAGTAATGCAGTAGATCAACGATTTGATTTTGAATTGTGAAGTTTAAATGATCCATATGTTTTTTCTTAGCCCCAAGAATTGCTCGTTCACTC